>JBBDGP010005522.1:0-104954 GCA_037952835.1 Lithobates septentrionalis
GGGGACAGCAGCAGAACAGAGGGGGAGTGTGGGGGACAGCAGCAGAACGGAGGGGGAGTGTGGGGGACAGCAGCAGAACTGAGGGGGTGGGGGACAGCAGCAGAACTGAGGGGGTGGGGGGACAGCAGCAGAACTGAGGGGGATTGTGGGGGCAGCAGCAGATCTGAGGGGGAGTGTGGGGGACAGCAGCAGAATGGAGGGGCAGACAGAAGAGTGGAGGAGCAGACAGAAGAGTGGAGGAGCAGACAGAAGAGTGGAGGAGCAGACAGAAGAGTGGAGGGGCAGACAGAAGAGTGGAGGGGCAGACAGAAGAGTGGAGGGCAGACAGAAGAGTGGAGGGGCAGACAGAAGAGTGGAGGGGCAGACAGAAGAGTGGAGGAGCAGACAGAAGAGTGGAGGGGCAGACAGAAGAGTGGAGGGGCAGACAGAAGAGTGGAGGGGCAGACAGAAGAGTGGAGGGGCAGACAGAAGAGTGGAGGGGCAGACAGAAGAGTGGAGGGGCAGACAGAGAGAGTGGAGGAGCAGACAGAAGAGTGGAGGGGCAGACAGAAGAGTGGAGGAGCAGACAGAAGAGTGGAGGAGCAGACAGAAGAGTGGAGGAGCAGACAGAAGAGTGGAGGGGCAGACAGAAGAGTGGAGGGGCAGACAGAAGAGTGGAGGGGCAGACAGAAGAGTGGAGGGGCAGACAGAAGAGTGGAGGGGCAGACAGAAGAGTGGAGGGCAGACAGAAGAGTGGAGGGGCAGACAGAAGAGTGGAGGGGCAGACAGAAGAGTGGAGGAGCAGACAGAAGAGTGGAGGGGCAGACAGAAGAGTGGAGGAGCAGACAGAAGAGTGGAGGGGCAGACAGAAGAGTGGAGGGGCAGACAGAAGAGTGGAGGGGCAGACAGAAGAGTGGAGGAGCAGACAGAAGAGTGGAGAGCAGACAGAAGAGTGGAGGGGCAGACAGAAGAGTGGAGGAGCAGACAGAAGAGTGGAGGAGCAGACAGAAGAGTGGAGGAGCAGACAGAAGAGTGGAGGAACAGACAGAAGGATGGAGGAACAGACAGAAGAGTGGAGGGGCAGACAGAAGAGTGGAGGGGCAGACAGAAGAGTGGAGGGGCAGACAGAAGAGTGGAGGAGCAGACAGAAGAGTGGAGGAGCAGACAGAAGAGTGGAGGAACAGACAGAAGGATGGAGGGGCAGACAGAAGAGTGGAGGGGCAGACAGAAGAGTGGAGGGGCAGACAGAAGAGTGGAGGGGCAGACAGAAGAGTGGAGGGGCAGACAGAAGAGTGGAGGGGCAGACAGAAGAGTGGAGGAGCAGACAGAAGAGTGGAGGAGCAGACAGAAGAGTGGAGGAGCAGACAGAAGAGTGGAGGAGCAGACAGAAGAGTGGAGGAACAGACAGAAGAGTGGAGGAACAGACAGAAGGAGTGGAGGAACAGACAGAAGAGTGGAGGGGCAGACAGAAGGAGTGGAGGGCAGACAGAAGAGTGGAGGGGCAGACAGAAGAGTGGAGGAGCAGACAGAAGAGTGGAGGAGCAGACAGAAGAGTGGAGGAACAGACAGAAGGATGGAGGGGCAGACAGAAGAGTGGAGGAGCAGACAGAAGAGTGGAGGAGCAGACAGAAGAGTGGAGGGGCAGACAGAAGAGTGGAGGAGCAGACAGAAGAGTGGAGGAGCAGACAGAAGAGTGGAGGAGGCAGACAGAAGAGTGGAGGAGCAGACAGAAGAGTGGAGGAGCAGACAGAAGAGTGGAGGGGCAGACAGAAGAGTGGAGGAGCAGACAGAAGAGTGGAGGGGCAGACAGAAGAGTGGAGGAGCAGACAGAAGAGTGGAGGAGCAGACAGAAGAGTGGAGGGGCAGACAGAAGAGTGGAGGGGCAGACAGAAGAGTGGAGGGGCAGACAGAAGAGTGGAGGAGCAGACAGAAGAGTGGAGGAGCAGACAGAAGAGTGGAGGAGCAGACAGAAGAGTGGAGGAGCAGACAGAAGAGTGGAGGAGCAGACAGAAGAGTGGAGGAACAGACAGAAGAGTGGAGGGGCAGACAGAAGAGTGGAGGAGCAGACAGAAGAGTGGAGGGGCAGACAGAAGAGTGGAGGGGCAGACAGAAGAGTGGAGGGGCAGACAGAAGAGTGGAGGGCAGACAGAAGAGTGGAGGAGCAGACAGAAGAGTGGAGGGGCAGACAGAAGAGTGGAGGGGCAGACAGAAGAGTGGAGGAGCAGACAGAAGAGTGGAGGAGCAGACAGAAGAGTGGAGGAGCAGACAGAAGAGTGGAGGAGCAGACAGAAGAGTGGAGGAGCAGACAGAAGAGTGGAGGAGCAGACAGAAGAGTGGAGGGGCAGACAGAAGAGTGGAGGAGCAGACAGAAGAGTGGAGGGGCAGACAGAAGAGTGGAGGGGCAGACAGAAGAGGAGGAGCAGACAGAAGAGTGGAGGGGCAGACAGAAGAGTGGAGGAGCAGACAGAAGAGTGGAGGAGCAGACAGAAGAGTGGAGGAGCAGACAGAAGAGTGGAGGAGCAGACAGAAGAGTGGAGGGGCAGACAGAAGAGTGGAGGGGCAGACAGAAGAGTGGAGGGGCAGACAGAAGAGTGGAGGGGCAGACAGAAGAGTGGAGGGGCAGACAGAAGAGTGGAGGAGCAGACAGAAGAGTGGAGGGGCAGACAGAAGAGTGGAGGGGCAGACAGAAGAGTGGAGGGGCAGACAGAAGAGTGGAGGGGCAGACAGAAGAGTGGAGGGGCAGACAGAAGAGTGAGGGGCAGACAGAAGAGTGGAGGAGCAGACAGAAGAGTGGAGGGGCAGACAGAAGAGTGGAGGAGCAGACAGAAGAGTGGAGGAGCAGACAGAAGAGTGGAGGAGCAGACAGAAGAGTGGAGGGGCAGACAGAAGAGTGGAGGGGCAGACAGAAGAGTGGAGGGGCAGACAGAAGAGTGGAGGGGCAGACAGAAGAGTGGAGGGGCAGACAGAAGAGTGGAGGGCAGACAGAAGAGTGGAGGGGCAGACAGAAGAGTGGAGGGGCAGACAGAAGAGTGGAGGAGCAGACAGAAGAGTGGAGGGGCAGACAGAAGAGTGGAGGAGCAGACAGAAGAGTGGAGGGGCAGACAGAAGAGTGGAGGGGCAGACAGAAGAGTGGAGGGGCAGACAGAAGAGTGGAGGAGCAGACAGAAGAGTGGAGGGGCAGACAGAAGAGTGGAGGAGCAGACAGAAGAGTGGAGGAGCAGACAGAAGAGTGGAGGAGCAGACAGAAGAGTGGAGGAACAGACAGAAGGATGGAGGAACAGACAGAAGAGTGGAGGGGCAGACAGAAGAGTGGAGGGGCAGACAGAAGAGTGGAGGGGCAGACAGAAGAGTGGAGGAGCAGACAGAAGAGTGGAGGAGCAGACAGAAGAGTGGAGGAACAGACAGAAGGATGGAGGGGCAGACAGAAGAGTGGAGGGGCAGACAGAAGAGTGGAGGGGCAGACAGAAGAGTGGAGGGGCAGACAGAAGAGTGGAGGGGCAGACAGAAGAGTGGAGGGGCAGACAGAAGAGTGGAGGAGCAGACAGAAGAGTGGAGGAGCAGACAGAAGAGTGGAGGAGCAGACAGAAGAGTGGAGGAGCAGACAGAAGAGTGGAGGAGCAGACAGAAGAGTGGAGGAGCAGACAGAAGAGTGGAGGAACAGACAGAAGGATGGAGGAACAGACAGAAGAGTGGAGGGGCAGACAGAAGAGTGGAGGGGCAGACAGAAGAGTGGAGGGGCAGACAGAAGAGTGGAGGAGCAGACAGAAGAGTGGAGGAGCAGACAGAAGAGTGGAGGAACAGACAGAAGGATGGAGGGGCAGACAGAAGAGTGGAGGAGCAGACAGAAGAGTGGAGGAGCAGACAGAAGAGTGGAGGGGCAGACAGAAGAGTGGAGGAGCAGACAGAAGAGTGGAGGAGCAGACAGAAGAGTGGAGGAGCAGACAGAAGAGTGGAGGAGCAGACAGAAGAGTGGAGGGGCAGACAGAAGAGTGGAGGGGCAGACAGAAGAGTGGAGGGGCAGACAGAAGAGTGGAGGGGCAGACAGAAGAGTGGAGGGGCAGACAGAAGAGTGGAGGGGCAGACAGAAGAGTGGAGGGGCAGACAGAAGAGTGGAGGAGCAGACAGAAGAGTGGAGGAGCAGACAGAAGAGTGGAGGAACAGACAGAAGAGTGGAGGAACAGACAGAAGGATGGAGGAACAGACAGAAGAGTGGAGGAACAGACAGAAGAGTGGAGGAACAGACAGAAGAGTGGAGGAACAGACAGAAGAGTGGAGGAACAGACAGAAGAGTGGAGGAACAGACAGAAGAGTGGAGGAACAGACAGAAGAGTGGAGGAGCAGACAGAAGAGTGGAGGAGCAGACAGAAGAGTGGAGGAACAGACAGAAGGATGGAGGAACAGACAGAAGGATGGAGGAACAGACAGAAGAGTGGAGGAACAGACAGAAGAGTGGAGGAGCAGACAGAAGAGTGGAGGAGCAGACAGAAGAGTGGAGGAGCAGACAGAAGAGTGGAGGAGCAGACAGAAGAGTGGAGGAGCAGACAGAAGAGTGGAGGAGCAGACAGAAGAGTGGAGGAGCAGACAGAAGAGTGGAGGAGCAGACAGAAGAGTGGAGGAGCAGACAGAAGAGTGGAGGAGCAGACAGAAGAGTGGAGGAGCAGACAGAAGAGTGGAGGAGCAGACAGAAGAGTGGAGGAACAGACAGAAGGATGGAGGAACAGACAGAAGGATGGAGGAACAGACAGAAGGATGGAGGAACAGACAGAAGAGTGGAGGAACAGACAGAAGAGTGGAGGAACAGACAGAAGAGTGGAGGAACAGACAGAAGAGTGGAGGAACAGACAGAAGAGTGGAGGAACAGACAGAAGAGTGGAGGGGCAGACAGAAGAGTGGAGGGGCAGACAGAAGAGTGGAGGGGCAGACAGAAGAGTGGAGGGGCAGACAGAAGAGTGGAGGGGCAGACAGAAGAGTGGAGGGGCAGACAGAAGAGTGGAGGGGCAGACAGAAGAGTGGAGGGGCAGACAGAAGAGTGGAGGGGCAGACAGAAGAGTGGAGGGGCAGACAGAAGAGTGGAGGGGCAGACAGAAGAGTGGAGGGGCAGACAGAAGAGTGGAGGAGCAGACAGAAGAGTGGAGGGGCAGACAGAAGAGTGGAGGGGCAGACAGAAGAGTGGAGGAGCAGACAGAAGAGTGGAGGAGCAGACAGAAGAGTGGAGGAGCAGACAGAAGAGTGGAGGGGCAGACAGAAGAGTGGAGGGGCAGACAGAAGAGTGGAGGGGCAGACAGAAGAGTGGAGGAGCAGACAGAAGAGTGGAGGAGCAGACAGAAGAGTGGAGGAGCAGACAGAAGAGTGGAGGAACAGACAGAAGGATGGAGGAACAGACAGAAGGATGGAGGAACAGACAGAAGGATGGAGGAACAGACAGAAGGATGGAGGAACAGACAGAAGGATGGAGGAACAGACAGAAGGGTGGAGGAACAGACAGAAGAGTGGAGGAACAGACAGAAGAGTGGAGGAACAGACAGAAGAGTGGAGGAACAGACAGAAGAGTGGAGGAACAGACAGAAGAGTGGAGGAACAGACAGAAGAGTGGAGGAACAGACAGAAGAGTGGAGGGGCAGACAGAAGAGTGGAGGGGCAGACAGAAGAGTGGAGGGGCAGACAGAAGAGTGGAGGGGCAGACAGAAGAGTGGAGGGGCAGACAGAAGAGTGGAGGGGCAGACAGAAGAGTGGAGGGGCAGACAGAAGAGTGGAGGGGCAGACAGAAGAGTGGAGGGGCAGACAGAAGAGTGGAGGGGCAGACAGAAGAGTGGAGGGGCAGACAGAAGAGTGGAGGGGCAGACAGAAGAGTGGAGGAGCAGACAGAAGAGTGGAGGGGCAGACAGAAGAGTGGAGGAGCAGACAGAAGAGTGGAGGAGCAGACAGAAGAGTGGAGGAGCAGACAGAAGAGTGGAGGGGCAGACAGAAGAGTGGAGGGGCAGACAGAAGAGTGGAGGGGCAGACAGAAGAGTGGAGGGGCAGACAGAAGAGTGGAGGAGCAGACAGAAGAGTGGAGGAGCAGACAGAAGAGTGGAGGAGCAGACAGAAGAGTGGAGGAACAGACAGAAGGATGGAGGACAGACAGAAGAGTGGAGGAACAGACAGAAGAGTGGAGGAACAGACAGAAGAGTGGAGGAACAGACAGAAGAGTGGAGGAACAGACAGAAGAGTGGAGGAGCAGACAGAAGAGTGGAGGAGCAGACAGAAGAGTGGAGGAGCAGACAGAAGAGTGGAGGAACAGACAGAAGAGTGGAGGAACAGACAGAAGAGTGGAGGAACAGACAGAAGAGTGGAGGAACAGACAGAAGAGTGGAGGAACAGACAGAAGAGTGGAGGAGCAGACAGAAGAGTGGAGGAGCAGACAGAAGAGTGGAGGAGCAGACAGAAGAGTGGAGGAACAGACAGAAGAGTGGAGGAGCAGACAGAAGAGTGGAGGAGCAGACAGAAGAGTGGAGGAGCAGACAGAAGAGTGGAGGAGCAGACAGAAGAGTGGAGGAACAGACAGAAGGATGGAGGGGCAGACAGAAGAGTGGAGGGGCAGACAGAAGAGTGGAGGGGCAGACAGAAGAGTGGAGGGGCAGACAGAAGAGTGGAGGGGCAGACAGAAGAGTGGAGGGGCAGACAGAAGAGTGGAGGAGCAGACAGAAGAGTGGAGGAGCAGACAGAAGAGTGGAGGAGCAGACAGAAGAGTGGAGGAGCAGACAGAAGAGTGGAGGAGCAGACAGAAGAGTGGAGGAGCAGACAGAAGAGTGGAGGAACAGACAGAAGGATGGAGGAACAGACAGAAGAGTGGAGGGGCAGACAGAAGAGTGGAGGGGCAGACAGAAGAGTGGAGGGGCAGACAGAAGAGTGGAGGGGCAGACAGAAGAGTGGAGGAGCAGACAGAAGAGTGGAGGGGCAGACAGAAGAGTGGAGGGGCAGACAGAAGAGTGGAGGGGCAGACAGAAGAGTGGAGGAGCAGACAGAAGAGTGGAGGAGCAGACAGAAGAGTGGAGGAGCAGACAGAAGAGTGGAGGAACAGACAGAAGGATGGAGGGGCAGACAGAAGAGTGGAGGGGCAGACAGAAGAGTGGAGGGGCAGACAGAAGAGTGGAGGGGCAGACAGAAGAGTGGAGGGGCAGACAGAAGAGTGGAGGAGCAGACAGAAGAGTGGAGGAGCAGACAGAAGAGTGGAGGAGCAGACAGAAGAGTGGAGGAGCAGACAGAAGAGTGGAGGAGCAGACAGAAGAGTGGAGGGGCAGACAGAAGAGTGGAGGGGCAGACAGAAGAGTGGAGGAGCAGACAGAAGAGTGGAGGGGCAGACAGAAGAGTGGAGGAGCAGACAGAAGAGTGGAGGAGCAGACAGAAGAGTGGAGGAGCAGACAGAAGAGTGGAGGAACAGACAGAAGGATGGAGGAACAGACAGAAGAGTGGAGGGGCAGACAGAAGAGTGGAGGGGCAGACAGAAGAGTGGAGGGGCAGACAGAAGAGTGGAGGGGCAGACAGAAGAGTGGAGGAGCAGACAGAAGAGTGGAGGAGCAGACAGAAGAGTGGAGGGGCAGACAGAAGAGTGGAGGGGCAGACAGAAGAGTGGAGGAGCAGACAGAAGAGTGGAGGAGCAGACAGAAGAGTGGAGGAGCAGACAGAAGAGTGGAGGAACAGACAGAAGGATGGAGGGGCAGACAGAAGAGTGGAGGGGCAGACAGAAGAGTGGAGGGGCAGACAGAAGAGTGGAGGGGCAGACAGAAGAGTGGAGGAGCAGACAGAAGAGTGGAGGGGCAGACAGAAGAGTGGAGGAGCAGACAGAAGAGTGGAGGAGCAGACAGAAGAGTGGAGGAGCAGACAGAAGAGTGGAGGAGCAGACAGAAGAGTGGAGGGGCAGACAGAAGAGTGGAGGGGCAGACAGAAGAGTGGAGGGGCAGACAGAAGAGTGGAGGGGCAGACAGAAGAGTGGAGGGGCAGACAGAAGAGTGGAGGGGCAGACAGAAGAGTGGAGGAGCAGACAGAAGAGTGGAGGGGCAGACAGAAGAGTGGAGGGGCAGACAGAAGAGTGGAGGGGCAGACAGAAGAGTGGAGGGGCAGACAGAAGAGTGGAGGGGCAGACAGAAGAGTGGAGGGGCAGACAGAAGAGTGGAGGAGCAGACAGAAGAGTGGAGGAGCAGACAGAAGAGTGGAGGGGCAGACAGAAGAGTGGAGGGGCAGACAGAAGAGTGGAGGGGCAGACAGAAGAGTGGAGGGGCAGACAGAAGAGTGGAGGAGCAGACAGAAGAGTGGAGGGGCAGACAGAAGAGTGGAGGGGCAGACAGAAGAGTGGAGGGGCAGACAGAAGAGTGGAGGGGCAGACAGAAGAGTGGAGGAGCAGACAGAAGAGTGGAGGAGCAGACAGAAGAGTGGAGGGGCAGACAGAAGAGTGGAGGAGCAGACAGAAGAGTGGAGGAGCAGACAGAAGAGTGGAGGAGCAGACAGAAGAGTGGAGGAGCAGACAGAAGAGTGGAGGGGCAGACAGAAGAGTGGAGGGGCAGACAGAAGAGTGGAGGGGCAGACAGAAGAGTGGAGGGGCAGACAGAAGAGTGGAGGGGCAGACAGAAGAGTGGAGGAGCAGACAGAAGAGTGGAGCAATGGACAGAGGGATGGAGGAAGAGTTAGATGAAGAAACGGACAGAAGGGTGGAGAAATGGGCAGAAGGGAGAGGGTGGGGCCACTGAGAAAAAGAAGGAAGGTGGAGAAATGGACAGAGAGGAGGAGAAACGGACAGAAAAGCGGAAAAATAAATGGAGGAAGAGTTGGATGGAGGAACTGACAGAAGGGAGAGGAGGGAGCAACTGACAAAAAGATGGGAGGGATGGACAGAGGAATTGAAGTACAGACAAAAAATGGTCAGAGGGATGGAGGTAGTGATGGATGGAGGAACAGACAGAAGGGTGGAGAAATGGACATATCCCGATCCACATTCATCCAAAATTTACTGAACCCGACCCAGGCCAGGTCTGTAAAAGTTGCAAACACTTCAATAATTTGGAGGGACAGATAGAAGGGTGGAAGAGCGTATAGAGAGGGGTGCAGGAATGAAGAGAAGGGTGGAGGAAGGGATAGAGGGTGGAAGAACGGACAGAAGGTTGGAGGAACGCCAGTCCTGGTCCGGACTCCTATTGAACTTATTGGGCCGCATCAACATCTTAAAGGTGGCAATTTTGCCTAAATTCAATTATCTTTTCCAGAAAAAGCCCAGCTTGGATTCCAGCATCTTTCTTTCGGGATGTGGACTGCTGTATCCTTTCCTTTATATGGAATGGGTCTATCCCCTGTCTAGCGATATCCACACTATATTTACCACCACACCTGGGGGGTCTGGCCCTTCCGAATCTATGGGTCTACTACTGGGCAGCGATGCTGGTTACGGCCTACTGGTGGTTTCGAGGGGAGGCGTTCTAATGCTGTGGTGTGTGTGGGGGGACTTGGCTGGGCTCCTTGCAGGCATTACAAAACTTAGCATACAGGGGAGGTAAAGGCCTATGCGGAACTACCTGCTCCGACAAGGGCGATGGTACGAGTGTGGATTGCGGCTCAACGTTGGTTCCTTCAAGTAGAGCGCTGGTCCCTTGTCCTGCCCCATTTTAGTACAATTCCGGATCCCCAAGTGTGGGCGAGATTTGGTATTAAGACCCTAAGAGATCTCATGCCTGCAGGTACATTACTAACATTTACCCAACTTGCCAAGACACATAACCTACCTGGTTGGATGTATTTTCGATATGCCCAACTCCGCCATGCTGCTAGGGCTCAATTCCCTGAACCTTCACTCCTTCAAATTAGACCCGGTGGAGAATCTCTTGTCCTGTAGTGATCTGGAGAGGCCTCTCTCTGCTCTATAAGGTACCTTGCTAACCACAGATTCCCCTAAAATGGATAAGTTGTGGGATATGTGGAAAATAGATATTCCTGCCTTGGATAGGGAGAATTGGGCGGACTGCTTAGAACAAGGTCCCAAGTTGGTAATCTCTTCAGGGGACAAATTAATACAAATAAAGTTACTCCATAGGGTCTATTTTTCCCCGTTGCGTCTGTCTAGAATATATCCTGACAGGGATCCACACTGTCCCCGATGCCGGACACAATTGGGTACCTATTTACATATGTTTTGGGACTGCCCTGCTCCATCGATCTTCTGGTCGGGGATATTTGAACAACTAAATGTCCAGCTTGAACTGTCTGTCCCTATGTCACCTGAACTAGCCCTGTTAGGTATTCACGAGGATGAACAAAGACCCCACCATAGCAAACTGTTGATCTTGTATCTTCTTTTCTACGCCAAAAAGGGAATCCTCTGTAAATGGCCTGCCCCTGCTCTGTCATCCTGGGAAAGCAAAATCAATGCTGCTCTGCCCCTCTATAAGTTATCGTACATTCATCGTGGCTGTCCCTGGAAGTTTGATAAGTTGGTTGCCTTGGACATCCCAATAAGCAATAAGGCTGCCGTAGCCACCTCCTGTGTGACAGATGAGCACTAACTCAAAGTTGTTGTGCCTGCTCCCCCCCCCCCCCCTTCCTCCTCCTCCTCCCTTTTCACCCCCCCTCCCTACTTGGGCCTAACCCCTGAAAGTGGTACGTTCTCTTTACACAATATGTTTTACTGCTTCACTGTTCCTAATGTTGATTGGACAACGTAATATACCATGTCTGTTATATAAGATGACGGCATACTTTATTGTAATGTTATTTCATCCTTCAATAAAGCACTCCTGATTGTTAAAAAAAGGAGGTTGGAGGAACGGACAGAAGGGGGGTGGGGGGTGGGGCAGGAGTGGACACAGAAAGATATAGGAATGAACTGAAGACAGAAAGGTGGAGGAACAGACAGTAGGATGAAAGAACAGACAAAAAAAGTGATCATAGGGATGGAGGAAGAGTTGGAAGGAGAAACGGACAGAAGGTTGGAGAAATGGCCCGAAGGATAAAAGGGACAGACAGAAGGTTGTAGGAAAGAACAGAAGGATGGAGTAAGAGTTAGATGGAGGAACGGACAGAAAGACGGAGAAGCGGATGGAGTAAGAGTTAGATGGAGGAACGGACAGAAGGACGGAGGAAGCGTTGGATGGAGGAAGCGTAGGATTGGAGGAATGGACAGAAGGACGGAGAAGCGGATGGAGGAAGAGTTGGATGGAGCAACAGACAGAAGGATGGAAGAAGCGTTGGATGGAGGAATGGACAGAAGGATGGAGGAAGCGTTGGATGGAGGAATGGACAGAAGGATGGAAGAAGCGTTGGATGAAGGAATGGACAGAAGGATGGAAGAAGCGTTGGATGAAGGAATGGACAGAAGGATGGAAGAAGCGTTGGATGAAGGAATGGACAGAAGGATAGAGGAATGAACATAAACATAGAAATATAAATGGAGGAATGGACGGAAAGGCAGAGAAATTGATTAAAATGTGGGAAAAGAAGGAAGGAAGGAGGGAGAGAGTGGAAAAAGAAGAAAGAAGGGAAGGAATAATAGAAAGTGACAAAATGAGGATGGATGGATGCAGGGAAGGAAGGAAGGAAGGAAGGAAGGAAGGAAGGAAGGAAGGAAGGAAGGAAAGATGGATGGAGCGTGTGAAAGGAAGAAAGGATAAATTGATGGAAGGAAGGAAAGAAGTAAAGAAAAAAGAACAGATGGAAAGAAAGTGTGAGGGAATAGGGATGGATGGATGGAGAGTGGAGAAAGGAGGATGGGGAGGGAAGGGAGGAAAGATGGTTGCATGGAGAGGATGGGAGGGTAAAGGAGATGGATGGATGGAGAGCGAGGAAATAAGAAAGGAGAAGGGAGTAGAGAAGGAAGGAGACTGGAGATGAATAGATGGAGAGGAAGGAAGGAAGGAGACTGGAGATGAGTAGATGGAGAGGAAGGAAGGAAGGAGACTGGAGATGAATAGATGGAGAGGAAGGAAGGAAGGAAGGAGACTGGAGATGAATAGATGGAGAGGAAGGAAGGAAGGAAGGAGACTGGAGATGAATAGATGGAGAGGAAGGAAGGAAGGAAGGAGACTGGAGATGAATAGATGGAGAGGAAGGAAGGAAGGAGACTGGAGATGAATAGATGGAGAGGAAGGAAGGAAGGAAGGAGACTGGAGATGAATAGATGGAGAGGAAGGAAGGAAGGAGACTGGAGATGAATAGATGGAGAGGAAGGAAGGAGACTGGAGATGAATAGATGGAGAGGAAGGAAGGAAGGAAGGAAGGAAGGAAGGAAGGAAGGAAGGAAGGAAGGAAGGAAATAGGTGGATGAAAGGGATGGATGGAGAGTGAGGAAGGAAGAAATGAAAAAAAGGAGAGTGGAGATGAATAGATGGAGTGAGAAAGGAAGGAAGGATGGTTGCATGGAGAGGATGGGAGGGTAAAGGAGATGGATGGATAGTAAGGAAGGAAGGAGAGTGGGAGGTAGGATGGATGGAGAAGGAAAGAGTAGAGATGGATGGAAGGAAGGAAGAAAGGAAGGAGAGAAGGAAAGCGAGTGGAGATGGATAGATGGAGAATGAGGAAGGAAGGAAGAAAGGAAGGGTGGGTGAAGGGGATGGAAGGAAGGAGAGTGAGGAAGGAAGAAAGGAGAAGCGAGGAGAGAAGGAAGGAGTGAGAATGAATAGATTGAGAGCGAGGAAGGAAGGATGGATGCATGAAGGGGATGGATGGATGGTGAGTGAGGAAGGAAGAAGAGTGGAGATGGGCAAATGAGGAAGGAAGTGGGGGATGGATGGAAGGAAGGAGAGAAGGAAGGAGAGAAGGAAGGAGAGAAGGAAGGAGAGAAGGAAGGAGAGAAGGAAGGACAGTGGAGATGGATAGATGGAGAGTGAGGAAAGAAGGAAGGAGAGCTGAGATGGAAGGATGGAAGTGTAGAGCGGCTGGCTCGTGGAGGGGTTGGAGTCTCTGAGTGGAGACGAGGAGAGAAGCGGTATGCACAGGGATGATGGAGCTTAGTGGCAGGCCGGGGTTAATTCTTCTGCAGTGTGTCCTGCACGTGGTGTCCTGTGTGAGGGGGGGGAGTTGGGGGTCCCTGGGGGCCACTGAATGCAGACAGAGAATCCGCTGAGCGGAAACTGTACACAGAGCAGGAAGCCAACAGCCTCCGATTACTAACAACTGTCTGACCGAGCGCTGCCCTGCTAAACATCGACCTGAAAACCGAGCCCTACACCCAACCCCGCTAACCACCAACCTGAACACCCAACCCTGCTAACTATTGACCCAAACACCCAGCTCTACAGCCAACCCTACTAACCCAAACATCCAACCCTACACAAAACTAACACCCAACGATGCTAATCCCCGACCTGAACACCGAGCCCTACAACCTGCCCAACACCGAGCCCTACACTGACCGTACACCCAACCCTACTAACCACCAACCAAAACACCCAACACTACACCAAGCCCTTGTAACCACTGACCTGAACACCCAGCCCCACAGGACCTGTACACTCAACCCTGCTAACCACCAATCCGAACACCCAGCCCAACAAGCTGTCCAACACTGAGTCCTATACCGACCCGTACACCCAAACCCTGCTAACCACCAACCTGTACACCGAGCCCTACACCCAACCCTACATCCTGCTCTACACCGAGCCCTACACCCAACCCTACATCCTGCTCTACACCGAGCCCTACAACTTGCCCTATACCCAACCCAACTAACCACCAACCGCAACACCCAGCCATACACCCAACTCTGCTAATCACCGACCCGAACACCCAGCCCTACACCCAACCCTGCTAACCACCAACCCGTATACAGAGCCCTACACCAACCCTGCTAACCACAGATCCTAACACCCAGCCCCACACCGACCCATAAAACGCAACCCTGCTAACCACCGACCTATACACTGAGCCCTACACCCAACCCTATTAACCACCAACCCATACACCAAGTTCTACAACCTGCCCTACATTGACCCGTACACCCAACCCTACACTAAGCTCTACACCAAACCCATACATCCAGCCCCACTAACCACCAACCGGAACACCCAGCCCTACAACCTGCCCTACACTGACTCGTACACCCAACCCTGCTAACCACCGACCTGTACATTGACCCCTACACCCACCCGTACACCCAACCCTGTTAACCACAGACCTGAACACACAGCCCTACATCGACCCGTACCCAACCCTACATCCTGCCCTACACCCAACCCTGCTAACCACCGACCCGTACACAGAGTTCTACACCTAAGCCTGCTAACGTCAGACCTGAACACTGTCGTGGAAATTCCACTCTACGTTACACGTAATCCATGTCTCCTGCGCTAATTGGTATAATTAGTATCTTTTGGTATAATGCATCTTAGTAAACCCGTTTCCTGAGTAAAACAGACATGACCACCATCCTCACATCCTTATCTCCACAGGCCGACTTCCCTCTGCAGAGCTCTGTGTATATTTATAGTACTTAAAGCGGAGTTCCGCTTAAAAAAAAAGGAAATTAAAAAAGTCAGCAGCTACAAATACTGCAGCTGCTGACTTTTAATAATCGGACACTTACCTGTCCCAGGGTCCAGCGATGCGAGGGGGTAGAAGCCCCGCTCGTCTCCCCCTCCGCTCGGCATTGTAACTGTGGGCACCCGGCTCTGGCTTCACAGCCGGGCACCCACTGCGCATGCGCGAGCAGCGACTGGCCGCACAATCACCTGGGATGTGTCCCAGAAGATTGCCTAGAGGGAGGGGGGAGAGGTGATCTTCATTCCGGTGCCGAGGGTGCGCCAGACGGAAGTGGGAGCTGGAACCCTCTGAAAAGAGGGTATCCGCTCCCCCCCCCCAAAAAAAATGACATGCCAAATGTGGCACATCAGGGGGGTCACCTTCTCCTAAAGCGGAAGTTCCATTTTTGGGTGGAACTCCGCTTTAACAATAGAGCTTGTAAGCTTCACAATCGGCCAATCAAAGCACAGGCATTCCGTCAAACAGGAGTTATACAAATCTCAACCAACAATAACTAGGGGAGTTTATGGGCGTGTCTGGGCAGGGGCAGTGTGTATGATTCTCGACCCATACACCGATCTGTACACCCAAACCTAATGACCATCAACCCATACACCAAGCTCTACAACCTGCCCTACACCCAACCCTATAACCTGCCCTACACTGACCCATACACCCAACCCTAATAACCACCGACCCATACACGAGCTCTACACCAAACCCATACACCCAGTCCTACTAACCACCAACACCCAGCCCTACACCTACCCATACACCCAACCCTAATAACCACCGACCCATACATGAGCTCTACACCAAACCCATACGCCCAGTTCTACTAACCACCAACACCCAGCCCTACACCGACCCGTAAACACAACCCTACATCCTGCTCTAAACCGAGCCCTACACCCAACCCTACAGCGAGCTCTACACCCTGCCCTACACCCAACCCTACATCCAACCCTACACCGAGCTCTACACCCAACCCTACATCCTGCCCTACACCCAACCCTACATCCTGCCCTACACCCAACCCTACATCCTGCCCTACACCCAACCCTACACCCTGCCCTACACCCAAACCTTCATCCTATCCTACACCCAACCCTACACCCAACCCTACATCCTGCTCTACACCGAGCCCTAAACCCAACCCTACATCCTGCCCTACACCCAAACCTTCATCCTACCCTACACCCAACCCTACATCCTGCTCTACACCGAGCCCTACACCCAACCCTACATCCTTCCCTACACCGAGCCCTACATCCAACCCGACACCCTGCCCTACACCGAGCTCGACACCCTGCCCTACACCGAGCTCTACACCCTGCCCTACACCCAACCCTACATCCTGCCCTACACCCAACCCTACATCCAACCCTACACCGAGCTCTACACCCAACCCTACATCCTGCCCTACACCCAACCCTACATCCTGCCCTACACCAAGCTCTACACCCTGCCCTACACCCAAACCTTCATCCTATCCTACACCCAACCCTACATCCTGCCCTACACCCAACCCTACATCCTGCTCTACACCGAGCCCTACACCCAACCCTACATCCTGCCCTACACCCAAACCTTCATCCTACCCTACACCCAACCCTACATTCTGCTCTACACCGAGCCCTACACCCAAACCTACATCCTTCCCTACACCGAGCCCTACATCCAACCCGACACCCTGCCCTACACCGAGCTCGACACCCTGCCCTACACCGAGCTCTACACCCTGCCCTACACCCAACCCTACATCCTGCCCTACACCCAACCCTACATCCAGCTCTACACCAAGCCCTACACCCAAACTTTCATCCTGCCCTACACCCAACCCTACATCCTGCCCTACATACACCCAACTCTACATCCAACCCTACATCCTGCCCTACACCCAAACCTTCATCCTGCCCTACACCCAACCCTACATCCTGCCCTACACCCAAACCTACATCCTGCCCTACACCCAAACCTACATCCTGCCCTACACCCAAACCTACATCCTGCCCTACACCCAAACCTACATCCTGCCCTACACCCAACCCTACACGAGCTCTACACCCAACCCTACATCCTGCCCTACACCCAACCCTACATCCTGCCCTACACCCAAACCTTCATCCTGCCCTACACCCAACCCTACATCCTGCCCTACATCCTGCCCTACACCCAAACCTTCATCCTGCCCTACACCCAAACCTTCATCCTGCCCTACACCCAAACCTTTATCCTGCCCTACATACACCCAACTCTACATCCAACCCTACATCCTGCCCTACACCCAAACCTTCATCCTGCCCTACACCCAAACCTTCATCCTGCCCTACACCCAAACCTTCATCCTGCCCTACACCCAAACCTTTATCCTGCCCTACATACACCCAACTCTACATCCAACCCTACATCCTGCCCTACACCCAACCCTACATCCTGCCCTACACCCAACCCTACATCCTGCCCTACACCCAACCCTACATCCTGCCCTACACCCTGCCCTACACCCTGCCCTACACCCAACCCTACATCCAACCCTATACGAGCTCTACACCCAACCCTACATCCTACCCTACACCCAAACCTACATCCTGCCCTACACCCAACCCTACATCCTGCCCTACACAAGCTCTACACCCAACCCTACATCCTGCCCTACACCCAACCCTAATAACCATCGACCCATACACCGAGCTCTACACCAAGTCCTACTAACCACCAACTTGAACACCCTACACTCAACTTTACAACCTGCCCTACACTGACCCCTACACCCAACCCTGCTTACCACCGACCCGTACACGGAGACCTACATCGACTGCACACAGCCCTGGTAACCACTCCGCGCTGTCGGGATAAAGCTCGGCGGGGGCACTCCCGATCTGTCAGGATAAAGCTCGGCGGGGGCACTCCCGATCTGTCGGGATAAAGCTCGGCGGGGGCACTCCCGATCTGTCGGGATAAAGCTCGGCGGGGGCACTCCCGATCTGCCAGCGTGAAGTAGGGGGCGTTTGGTTCCACAAGGACAAGGCAAGAACAGTCCTTTGACAGTGTGCTGGGCCCCCAACCCTGACTCTGAGGGCCCCCTGCATCCCCCTCACACATTGGCCCTCCTGGCTCAGGGTTCCTACACTGATCGCCTCTCCAGATGATGTATTCCAGGACTCTCATGCCCTCCGGTGGTCAGACATGGAACTCACCATCACATCATCACATTCCACAACTATTAGACTTATAAATAGAGATTGGAGGAAGTCTCTGCAGACGGCGAATTATGTCATCGATCGCTCCCGTCTCTCCACATCTCAGACCTGGCACACCGGGCAGGAAACCGGCATTTCACCCAAATACCCCGGAGGTGACACAACCCATAGCCGGCAGATGGGCCAAGTTATCTCTGGAGGAGAATGCAATCCTCACACATATAGGAAGATTGATCGTCCACAGAGCCCAATCATTCTGGATCCCCAAGTGTCAGGGTGTCCTTGTTCTGGACCCCCAAGTGTCAGGGTGTCCTTGTTCTGGACCCCCAAGTGTCAGGGGGGTCATTGATCTGGGACCCCCAAGTGTCAAGGTGTCATTGTTCTGGACCCCCAAGTGTCAGGGGGTCATTGTTCTGGGTCCCCAAGTGTCAGTGTGTCATTGTTCTGGGTCCCCAAGTGTCAGTGTGTCATTGTTCTGGGACCCCCAAGTGTCAGGGTGTCCTTGTTCTGGGACCCCCAAGTGTCAGGGTGTCCTTGTTCTGGGACCCCCAAGTGTCAGTGTGTCCTTGTTCTAGACCCCCAAGTGTCAGGGGGTCATTGTTCTGGACCCCCAAGTGTTAGGGGGTCATTGTTCTGGGACCCCCAAGTGTCAGGGGGTCATTGTTCTGGGACCCCCAAGTGTCAGGGTGTCATTGTTCTGGACCCCCAAATGTCAGGGTGTCATTGTTCTGGACCCCCAAGTGTCAGGGTGTCATTGTTCTGGGACCCCCAAGTGTCAGGGGGTCATTGTTCTGGGACCCCCAAGTGTCAGGGTGTCATTGTTCTGGACCCCCAAGTGTCAGGGTGTCATTGTTCTGGACCCCCAAGTGTCAGGGTGTCATTGTTCTGGACCCCCAAGTGTCAGGGTGTCATTGTTCTGGACCCCCAAGTGTCAGGGTGTCATTGTTCTGGGACCCCCAAGTGTCAGGGTGTCATTGTTCTGGGACCCCCAAGTGTCAGGGTGTCATTGTTCTGGGACCCCCAAGTGTCAGGGTGTCATTGTTCTGGGACCCCCAAGTGTCAGGGGGTCATTGTCCTGGGACCCCAAGTGTCAGTGTGTCATTGTTCTGGAACCCCCAAGTGTCAGGGTGTCATTGTTCTGGGACCCCCAAGTGACAGGGTGTCATTGTTCTGGGACCTCCAAGTGACAGGGTGTCATTGTTCTGGGACCCCCAAGTGTCAGTGTGTCATTGTTCTGGGACCCCCAAGTGACAGGGTGTCATTGTTCTGGGTCCCCAAGTGTCAGTGTGTCCTTGTTCTAGATCCCCAAGTGTCAGTGTGTCCTTGTTCTAGACCCCCAAGTGTCAGGGGGTCATTGTTCTGGACCCCCAAGTGTCAGGGGGTCATTGTTCTGGGACCCCCAAGTGACAGGGTGTCATTGTTCTGGGACCCCCAAGTGTCAGGGTGTCATTGTTCTGGGACCCCCAAGTGTCAGGGGGTCATTGTTCTGGGACCCCCAAGTGTCAGGGTGTCATTGTTCTGGGACCCCCAAGTGTCAGGGTGTCATTGTTCTGGACCCCCAAATGTCAGGGTGTCATTGTTCTGGGACCCCCAAGTGTCAGGGTGTCATTGTTCTGGACCCCCAAGTGTCAGGGTGTCATTGTTCTGGACCCCCAAGTGTCAGGGTGTCATTGTTCTGGGACCCCCAAGTGTCAGGGGGTCATTGTTCTGGGACCCCCAAGTGTCAGGGGGTCATTGTTCTGGACCCCCAAGTGTCAGGGTGTCATTGTTCTGGACCCCCAAGTGTCAGGGTGTCATTGTTCTGGAACCCCCAAGTGTCAGGGTGTCATTGTTCTGAGCCCCCAAGTGTCAGGGTGTCATTGTTCTGGGACCCCCAAGTGTCAGGGTGTCATTGTTCTGGGACCCCCAAGTGTCAGGGTGTCATTGTTCTGGGACCCCCAAGTGTCAGGGTGTCATTGTTCTGGGACCCCCAAGTGTCAGTGTGTCATTGTTCTGGACCCCCAAGTGTCAGGGTGTCATTGTTCTGGACCCCCAAGTGTCAGGGGGTCATTGTTCTGGGACCCCCAAGTGTCAGGGGGTCATTGTTCTGGGACCCCCAAGTGTCAGGGTGTCATTGTTCTGGACCCCCAAATGTCAGGGTGTCATTGTTCTAGATCCCCAAGTGTCAGTGTGTCATTGTTCTGGGACCCCCAAGTGTCAGGGTGTCCTTGTTCTAGACCCCCAAGTGTCAGGGGGTCATTGTTCTGGACCCCCAAGTGTCAGGGGGTCATTGTTCTGGGACCCCCAAGTGTCAGGGGGTCATTGTTCTGGACCCCCAAGTGTCAGGGGGTCATTGTTCTGGGACCCCCAAGTGTCAGGGTGTCATTGTTCTGGGACCCCCAAGTGTCAGTGTGTCATTGTTCTGGACCCCCAAGTGTCAGGGTGTCATTGTTCTGGACCCCCAAGTGTCAGGGGGTCATTGTTCTGGGACCCCCAAGTGTCAGGGTGTCATTGTTCTGGGACCCCCAAGTGTCAGGGTGTCATTGTTCTGGGACCCCCAAGTGACAGGGTGTCATTGTTCTGGGACCCCCAAGTGTCAGGGTGTCATTGTTCTGGGACCCCCAAGTGTCAGTGTGTCATTGTTCTGGGACCCCCAAGTGTCAGGGTGTCATTGTTCTGGGACCCCCAAGTGACAGGGTGTCATTGTTCTGGGACCTCCAAGTGACAGGGTGTCATTGTTCTGGGTCCCCCAAGTGTCAGGGTGTCATTGTTCTGGGACCCCCAAGTGTCAGGGTGTCATTGTTCTGGGACCCCCAAGTGTCAGGGTGTCATTGTTCTGGGACCCCCAAGTGTCAGGGTGTCATTGTTCTGGGACCCCCAAGTGACAGGGTGTCATTGTTCTGGGACCCCCAAGTGTCAGGGTGTCATTGTTCTGGGACCCCCAAGTGTCAGGGTGTCATTGTTCTGGGACCCCCAAGTGTCAGGGTGTCATTGTTCTGGGACCCCCAAGTGTCAGGGTGTCATTGTTCTGGGACCCCCAAGTGTCAGTGTGTCATTGTTCTGGGACCCCCAAGTGACAGGGGGTCATTGTTCTGGACCCCCAAGTGTTAGGGGGTCATTGTTCTGGGACCCCCAAGTGTCAGGGGGTCATTGTTCTGGGACCCCCAAGTGTCAGGGTGTCATTGTTCTGGGACCCCCAAGTGTCAGTGTGTCATTGTTCTGGACCCCCAAATGTCAGGGTGTCATTGTTCTGGGACCCCCAAGTGTCAGGGTGTCATTGTTCTGGGACCCCCAAGTGTCAGGGGGTCATTGTCCTGGGACCCCAAGTGTCAGTGTGTCATTGTCCTGGGACCCCCAAGTGACAGGGGGTCATTGTTCTGGGACCCCCAAGTGTCAGTGTGTCATTGTCCTGGGACCCCCAAGTGTCAGTGTGTCATTGTTCTGGACCCCCAAGTGACAGGGGGTCATTGTTCTGGACCCCCAAGTGTTAGGGGGTCATTGTTCTGGGACCCCCAAGTGTCAGGGGGTCATTGTTCTGGGACCCCCAAGTGTCAGGGTGTCATTGTTCTGGGACCCCCAAGTGTCAGTGTGTCATTGTTCTGGACCCCCAAATGTCAGGGTGTCATTGTTCTGGGACCCCCAAGTGTCAGGGTGTCATTGTTCTGGGACCCCCAAGTGTCAGGGGGTCATTGTCCTGGGACCCCAAGTGTCAGGGTGTCATTGTCCTGGGACCCCAAGTGTCAGTGTGTCATTGTCCTGGGACCCCAAGTGTCAGTGTGTCATTGTTCTGGAACCCCCAAGTGTCAGGGTGTCATTGTTCTGGGACCCCCAAGTGACAGGGTGTCATTGTTCTGGGACCCCCAAGTGTCAGGGTGTCATTGTTCTGGGACCCCCAAGTGTCAGGGTGTCATTGTTCTGGGACCCCCAAGTGACAGGGTGTCATTGTTCTGGGACCCCCAAGTGACAGGGTGTCATTGTTCTGGGACCCCCAAGTGTCAGGGTGTCATTGTTCTGGGACCTCCAAGTGTCGGGGTGTCATTGTTCTGGGACCCCCAAGTGTCAGGGTGTCATTGTTCTGGGACCCCCAAGTGTCAGGGTGTCATTGTTCTGGGACCCCCAAGTGTCAGGGTGTCATTGTTCTGGGACCCCCAAGTGACAGGGTGTCATTGTTCTGGGACCCCCAAGTGACAGGGTGTCATTGTTCTGGGACCTCCAAGTGTCAGGGTGTCATTGTTCTGGGACCCCCAAGTGTCAGGGTGTCATTGTTCTGGGACCCCCAAGTGACAGGGTGTCATTGTTCTGGACCCCCAAGTGACAGGGTGTCATTGTTCTGGGACCCCCAAGTGTCAGGGTGTCATTGTTCTGGACCCCCAAATGTCAGGGTGTCATTGTTCTGGGACCCCCAAGTGTCAGTGTGTCATTGTTCTGGGACCCCCAAGTGACAGGGTGTCATTGTTCTGGACCCCCAAGTGTTAGGGGGTCATTGTTCTGGGACCCCCAAGTGTCAGGGTGTCATTGTTCTGGGACCTCCAAGTGTCAGTGTGTCATTGTTCTGGGACCCCCAAGTGACAGGGGGTCATTGTTCTGGACCCCCAAGTGTTAGGGGGTCATTGTTCTGGGACCCCCAAGTGTCAGGGGGTCATTGTTCTGGGACCCCCGAGTGTCAGGGTGTCATTGTTCTGGGACCCCCAAGTGTCAGGGTGTCATTGTTCTGGGACCTCCAAGTGTCAGGGTGTCATTGTTCTGGGACCCCCAAGTGTCAGGGTGTCATTGTTCTGGGACCCCCAAGTGTCAGGGTGTCATTGTTCTGGGACCTCCAAGTGTCAGGGTGTCATTGTCCTGGACCCCCAAGTGACAGGGTGTCATTGTTCTGGGACCCCCAAGTGACAGGGTGTCATTGTTCTGGGACCCCCAAGTGTCAGGGTGTCATTGTTCTGGACCCCCAAGTGACAGGGTGTCATTGTTCTGGGACCTCCAAGTGTCAGTGTGTCATTGTTCTGGGACCCCCAAGTGACAGGGTGTCATTGTTCTGGGACCCCCAAGTGTCAGGGTGTCATTGTTCTGGACCCCCAAATGTCAGTGTGTCATTGTTCTGGGACCCCCAAGTGTCAGGGTGTCATTGTTCTGGGACCCCCAAGTGACAGGGTGTCATTGTTCTGGACCCCCAAGTGTTAGGGGGTCATTGTTCTGGGACCCCCAAGTGTCAGGGTGTCATTGTTCTGGGACCTCCAAGTGTCAGTGTGTCATTGTTCTGGGACCCCCAAGTGACAGGGGGTCATTGTTCTGGACCCCCAAGTGTTAGGGGGTCATTGTTCTGGGACCCCCAAGTGTCAGGGGGTCATTGTTCTGGGACCCCCGAGTGTCAGGGTGTCATTGTTCTGGGACCCCCAAGTGTCAGGGTGTCATTGTTCTGGGACCTCCAAGTGTCAGGGTGTCATTGTTCTGGGACCCCCAAGTGTCAGGGTGTCATTGTTCTGGGACCCCCAAGTGTCAGGGTGTCATTGTTCTGGGACCCCCAAGTGTCAGGGTGTCATTGTTCTGGGACCTCCAAGTGTCAGGGTGTCATTGTCCTGGACCCCCAAGTGACAGGGTGTCATTGTTCTGGGACCCCCAAGTGACAGGGTGTCATTGTTCTGGGACCCCCAAGTGTCAGGGTGTCATTGTTCTGGGACCCCCAAGTGACAGGGTGTCATTGTTCTGGGACCCCCAAGTGACAGGGTGTCATTGTTCTGGGACCCCCAAGTGACAGGGGGTCATTGTTCTGGACCCCCAAGTGTTAGGGGGTCATTGTTCTGGGACCCCCAAGTGTCAGGGGGTCATTGTTCTGGGACCCCCAAGTGTCAGGGGGTCATTGTTCTGGGACCCCCAAGTGTCAGTGTGTCATTGTTCTGGACCCCCAAATGTCAGGGTGTCATTGTTCTGGGACCCCCAAGTGTCAGGGTGTCATTGTTCTGGGACCCCCAAGTGTCAGGGGGTCATTGTCCTGGGACCCCAAGTGTCAGGGTGTCATTGTCCTGGGACCCCAAGTGTCAGTGTGTCATTGTCCTGGGACCCCAAGTGTCAGTGTGTCATTGTTCTGGAACCCCCAAGTGTCAGGGTGTCATTGTTCTGGGACCCCCAAGTGACAGGGTGTCATTGTTCTGGGACCCCCAAGTGTCAGGGTGTCATTGTTCTGGGACCCCCAAGTGTCAGTGTGTCATTGTTCTGGGACCCCCAAGTGTCAGGGTGTCATTGTTCTGGGACCCCCAAGTGACAGGGTGTCATTGTTCTGGGACCCCCAAGTGTCAGTGTGTCATTGTTCTGGGACCCCCAAGTGTCAGGGGGTCATTGTTCTGGGACCCCCAAGTGTCAGGGTGTCATTGTTCTGGACCCCCAAATGTCAGGGTGTCATTGTTCTGGGACCCCCAAGTGACAGGGTGTCATTGTTCTGGACCCCCAAGTGTTAGGGGGTCATTGTTCTGGGACCCCCAAGTGTCAGGGTGTCATTGTTCTGGGACCCCCAAGTGTCAGGGTGTCATTGTTCTGGGACCCCCAAGTGACAGGGTGTCATTGTTCTGGGACCCCCAAGTGACAGGGTGTCATTGTTCTGGGACCCCCAAGTGTCAGGGTGTCATTGTTCTGGGACCTCCAAGTGTCGGGGTGTCATTGTTCTGGGACCCCCAAGTGTCAGGGTGTCATTGTTCTGGGACCCCCAAGTGTCAGGGTGTCATTGTTCTGGGACCCCCAAGTGTCAGGGTGTCATTGTTCTGGGACCCCCAAGTGACAGGGTGTCATTGTTCTGGGACCCCCAAGTGACAGGGTGTCATTGTTCTGGGACCTCCAAGTGTCAGGGTGTCATTGTTCTGGGACCCCCAAGTGTCAGGGTGTCATTGTTCTGGGACCCCCAAGTGACAGGGTGTCATTGTTCTGGACCCCCAAGTGACAGGGTGTCATTGTTCTGGGACCCCCAAGTGTCAGGGTGTCATTGTTCTGGACCCCCAAATGTCAGGGTGTCATTGTTCTGGGACCCCCAAGTGTCAGTGTGTCATTGTTCTGGGACCCCCAAGTGACAGGGTGTCATTGTTCTGGACCCCCAAGTGTTAGGGGGTCATTGTTCTGGGACCCCCAAGTGTCAGGGTGTCATTGTTCTGGGACCTCCAAGTGTCAGTGTGTCATTGTTCTGGGACCCCCAAGTGACAGGGGGTCATTGTTCTGGACCCCCAAGTGTTAGGGGGTCATTGTTCTGGGACCCCCAAGTGTCAGGGGGTCATTGTTCTGGGACCCCCGAGTGTCAGGGTGTCATTGTTCTGGGACCCCCAAGTGTCAGGGTGTCATTGTTCTGGGACCTCCAAGTGTCAGGGTGTCATTGTTCTGGGACCCCCAAGTGTCAGGGTGTCATTGTTCTGGGACCCCCAAGTGTCAGGGTGTCATTGTTCTGGGACCTCCAAGTGTCAGGGTGTCATTGTCCTGGACCCCCAAGTGACAGGGTGTCATTGTTCTGGGACCCCCAAGTGACAGGGTGTCATTGTTCTGGGACCCCCAAGTGTCAGGGTGTCATTGTTCTGGGACCCCCAAGTGACAGGGTGTCATTTTTCTGGGACCCCCAAGTGACAGGGTGTCATTGTTCTGGGACCCCCAAGTGTCAGGGTGTCATTGTTCTGGGACCCCCAAGTGACAGGGTGTCATTGTTCTGGGACCCCCAAGTGACAGGGTGTCATTGTTCTGGGACCTCCAAGTGTCAGTGTGTCATTGTTCTGGGACCCCCAAGTGTCAGGGTGTCATTGTTCTGGGACCCCCAAGTGACAGGGTGTCATTGTTCTGGGACCCCCAAGTGTCAGGGTGTCATTGTTCTGGGACCCCCAAGTGACAGGGTGTCATTGTTCTGGGACCTCCAAGTGTCAGGGTGTCATTGTTCTGAGACCCCCAAGTGTCAGGGTGTCATTGTTCTGGGACCTCCAAGTGTCAGGGTGTCATTGTTCTGGGACCCCCAAGTGTCAGGGTGTCATTGTTCTGGGACCTCCAAGTGTCAGGGTGTCATTGTCCTGGACCCCCAAGTGACAGGGTGTCATTGTTCTGGGACCCCCAAGTGACAGGGTGTCATTGTTCTGGGACCCCCAAGTGACAGGGTGTCATTGTTCTGGGACCTCCAAGTGTCAGGGTGTCATTGTTCTGGGACCCCAAGTGTCAGGGTGTCATTGTTCTGGGACCCCCAAGTGTCAGGGTGTCATTGTTCTGGGACCCCCAAGTGACAGGGTGTCATTGTTCTGGGACCCCCAAGTGTCAGGGTGTCATTGTTCTGGGACCCCCAAGTGACAGGGTGTCATTGTTCTGGGACCCCCAAGTGTCAGGGTGTCATTGTTCTGGGACCCCCAAGTGTCAGGGTGTCATTGTTCTGGGACCCCCAAGTGTCAGGGTGTCATTGTTCTGGGACCCCCAAGTGTCAGTGTGTCATTGTTCTGGGACCCCCAAGTGTCAGTGTGTCATTGTTCTGGGACCCCCAAGTGACAGGGGGTCATTGTTCTGGGACCCCCAAGTGTCAGGGTGTCATTGTTCTGGACCCCCAAATGTCAGTGTGTCATTGTTCTGGAACCCCCAAGTGACAGGGGGTCATTGTTCTGGACCCCCAAGTGTTAGGGGGTCATTGTTCTGGGACCTCCAAGTGTCAGTGTGTCATTGTTCTGGATCCCCAAGTGTCAGTGTGTCATTGTTCTGGGACCCCCAAGTGACAGGGGGTCATTGTTCTGGACCCCCAAGTGTTAGGGGGTCATTGTTCTGGGACCCCCAAGTGTCAGGGGGTCATTGTTCTGGGACCCCCAAGTGTCAGGGTGTCATTGTTCTGGACCCCCAAATGTCAGGGTGTCATTGTTCTGGGACCCCCAAGTGTCAGGGTGTCATTGTTCTGGGACCCCCAAGTGACAGGGGGTCATTGTTCTGGACCCCCAAGTGTCAGTGTGTCATTGTTCTGGACCCCCAAGTGTCAGTGTGTCATTGTTCTGGGACCCCCAAGTGTCAGTGTGTCATTGTTCTGGGACCCCCAAGTGACAGGGGGTCATTGTTCTGGACCCCCAAGTGTTAGGGGGTCATTGTTCTGGGACCCCCAAGTGTCAGGGGGTCATTGTTCTGGGAGCCCCAAGTGTCAGGGTGTCATTGTTCTGGACCCCCAAATGTCAGGGTGTCATTGTTCTGGGACCCCCAAGTGTCAGGGTGTCATTGTTCTGGGACCCCCAAGTGTCAGGGGGTCATTGTCCTGGGACCCCAAGTGTCAGGGTGTCATTGTCCTGGGACCCCAAGTGTCAGTGTGTCATTGTCCTGGGACCCCAAGTGTCAGTGTGTCATTGTTCTGGAACCCCCAAGTGTCAGGGTGTCATTGTTCTGGGACCCCCAAGTGACAGGGTGTCATTGTTCTGGGACCTCCAAGTGTCAGGGTGTCATTGTTCTGGGACCCCCAAGTGTCAGTGTGTCATTGTTCTGGGACCCCCAAGTGACAGGGTGTCATTGTTCTGGGACCCCCAAGTGTCAGGGTGTCATTTTTCTGGGACCCCCAAGTGTCAGGGTGTCATTGTTCTGGGACCCCCAAGTGACAGGGGGTCATTGTTCTGGGACCCCCAAGTGTCAGGGGGTCATTGTTCTGGGACCCCCAAGTGTCAGGGTGTCATTGTTCTGGACCCCCAAATGTCAGGGTGTCATTGTTCTGGGACCCCCAAGTGTCAGGGGGTCATTGTTCTGGGACCCCAAGTGTCAGTGTGTCATTGTTCTGGAACCCCCAAGTGTCAGGGTGTCATTGTTCTGGGACCCCCAAGTGACAGGGGGTCATTGTTCTGGACCCCCAAGTGTTAGGGGGTCATTGTTCTGGGACCCCCAAGTGTCAGGGGGTCATTGTTCTGGGACCCCCAAGTGTCAGGGTGTCATTGTTCTGGACCCCCAAATGTCAGGGTGTCATTGTTCTGGGACCCCCAAGTGTCAGGGGGTCATTGTTCTGGGACCCCCAAGTGTCAGGGGGTCATTGTCCTGGGACCCCAAGTGTCAGTGTGTCATTGTTCTGGGACCTCCAAGTGTCAGTGTGTCATTGTTCTGGGACCCCCAAGTGACAGGGTGTCATTGTTCTGGGACCCCCAAGTGACAGGGTGTCATTGTTCTGGGACCCCCAAGTGACAGGGTGTCATTGTTCTGGGACCCCCAAGTGACAGGGTGTCATTGTTCTGGGACCCCCAAGTGACAGGGTGTCATTGTTCTGGGACCCCCAAGTGTCAGTGTGTCATTGTTCTGGGACCCCCAAGTGACAGGGTGTCATTGTTCTGGGACCCCCAAGTGACAGGGTGTCATTGTTCTGGGACCCCCAAGTGTCAGTGTGTCATTGTTCTGGGACCCCCAAGTGTCAGGGTGTCATTGTTCTGGGACCCCCAAGTGATTCCGCGGGACCATCCTGGGATTTCACCCAATCCCATTGTCCCGCAGATCCCGGATGTGTCCCGGGTCACAGTCCGGCTCACTCTCAGCCAGCAGCGGTTTCCATGGTGAACCTTTACACAGCGCTACAGAGACACTCCCACATCGCAGGGTGGGCGTGACCACCTACCTTTTCACCCCTCCCCCCATGTACTGCAGTCTCTGGAGGACAGAAGCACTTACAGCCCGAGGACCCCTTCCAGGATCACTTCTCCACCTCTCTATCTCCTGTGTGCGCAGTACACGGCGGAGGTCGTGATCTCCCATACATGCGTGGTGTATGCAGCGGATAGGCTCAGACTTTATTAGGCCACACCCAATATTGATGGTAATTTAACCACACCCACTTTTTTCCCTAGGGCTTCCCTTTTTTCAAGCTCTAAAGTTGGGAGGCGAGCCCTCCGATACTATACAGTGTGATTAGATGTCATGTGTGGTAGTACCTACCATAACCTCCAGAGGGCGCCGGCAGACGCTCCACACCACGTGACGGCATGATGACAGACCCTCCCCCACCATGTTAGTGATGGATGCGGCAGCATGAAAGGGTTAGTGATGAAGTTTAGTGCTTTACAATGTCAGAGGTTCAGCTCACAGACACATCATGAGTGACTACAGATCCCAGGATTCCCACATTCACACAAACCGACCAATCACAGAGCAGAGGGAGGCTCCCCTATTCCCCCTGCTCAGGATCTGCACAAGGCTCTCAGCAAGCAAACCACATGATAGTTATATACACCAGTCACACCCAAGGACCACTATGACCCGCCCCCCTCCACTCCCACTGGGGCCCCTGCACTACACCTACCTCTCCACCTAGGGGCCACCCTCCTCCCTGCACCTACCTCTCCACCCAGGGGCCACCCTCCTCCCTGCACCTACCTCTCCACCTAAGGGCCACCTTCCTCCCTGCACCTACCTCTCCACCTAGGGGCCACCCTCCTCCCTGCACCCACCTGTCCACCTAGGAGCCACCCTCCTCCCTGCACCTACCTCTCCACCTAGGGGCCACCCTCATCCCTGCACCTACCTCTCCACCTAGGGGCCACCCTCATCCCTGCACCTACCTCTCCACCTAAGGGCCACCCTCCTCCCTGCACCTACCTCTCCACCTAAGGGCCACCCTCCTCCCTGCACCTACCTCTCCACCTAGGGGCCACCCTCCTCCCTGCATCTACCTCTCCACCTAGGGGCCACCCTCCTCCCTGCACCTACCTCTCCACCTAGGGGTCACCCTCATCCCTGCACCTACCTCTCCACCTAAGGGCCACCCTCCTCCCTGCACCTACCTCTCCACCTAGGGGCCACCTTCCTCCCTGCACCTACCTCTCCACCTAGGGGCCACCCTCCTCCCTGCACCTACCTCTCCACCTAGGGGCCACCCTCCTCCCTGCATCTACCTCTCCACCTAGGGGCCACCCTCCTCCCTGCACCTACCTCTCCACCTAGGGGTCACCCTCATCCCTGCACCTACCTCTCCACCTAAGGGCCACCCTCCTCCCTGCACCTACCTCTCCACCTAGGGGCCACCCTCCTCCCTGCACCTACCTCTCCACCTAGGGGCCACCCTCCTCCCTGCACCTACCTCTTCACCTAGGGGCCACCCTCCTCCCTGCACCTACCTCTCCACCTAGGGGCCACTCCTCCCTGCACCTACCTCTCCACCTAGGGGCCACCCTCCTCCCTGCACCTACCTCTCCACCTAGGGGCCACCCTCCTCCCTGCACCTACCTCTCCACCTAGGAGCCACCCTCCTCCCTGCACCTACCTCTCCACCTAGGGGCCACCCTCCTCCCTGCATCTACCTCTCCACCTAGGAGCCACCCTCCTCCCTGCATCTACCTCTCCACCTAGGGGCCACCCTCCTCCCTGCACCTACCTCTCCACCTAGGGGCCACCCTCCTCCCTGCACCTACCTCTCCACCTAGGGGCCACCCTCCTCCCTGCACCTACCTCTCCACCTAGGGGCCACCCTCCTCCCTGCACCCACCTCTCCACCTAGGAGCCACCCTCCTCCCTGCACCTACCTCTCTACCTAGGAGCCACCCTCCTCCCTGCACCTACCTCTCCATCTAGGGGCCACCCTCCTCCCTGCACCCACCTCTCCACCTAGGAGCCACTCCTCCCTGCATCTACCTCTCCACCTAGGAGCCACCCTCCTCCCTGCACCTACCTCTCCACCTAGGAGCCACCCTCCTCCCTGCATCTACCCTCTCCACCTAGGGGCCACCCTCCTCCCTGCCCCTACCTCTCCACCTAGGAGCCACCCTCCTCCCTGCACCTACCTCTCCACCTAGGAGCCACCCTCCTCCCTGCACCTACCTCTCCACCTAGGAGCCACTCCTCCCTGCACCTACCTCTCCACCTAGGGGCCACCCTCATCCCTGCACCTACCTCTCCACCTAGGAGCCACCCTCCTCCCTGCACCTACCTCTCCACCTAGGAGCCACCCTCCTCCCTGCATCTACCTCTCCACCTAGGGGCCACCCTCCTCCCTGCACCTACCTCTCCACCTAGGAGCCACCCTCCTCCCTGCACCTACCTCTCCACCTAGGAGCCACTCCTCCCTGCACCTACCTCTCCACCTAGGGGCCACCCTCCTCCCTGCACCTACCTCTCCACCTAGGAGCCACTCCTCCCTGCACCTACCTCTCCACCTAGGAGCCACCCTCCTCCCTGCACCTACCTCTCCACCTAGGGGCCACTCCTCCCTGCACCTACCTCTCCACCTAGGGGCCACCCTCCTCCCTGCACCTACCTCTCCACCTAGGGGCCACCCTCCTCCCTGCACCTACCTCTCCACCTAGGAGCCACCCTCCTCCCTGCACCTACCTCTCCACCTAGGGGCCACCCTCCTCCCTGCACCTACCTCTCCACCTAGGGGCCACCCTCCTCCCTGCATCTACCTCTCCACCTAGGAGCCACCCTCCTCCCTGCATCTACCTCTCCACCTAGGGGCCACCCTCCTCCCTGCACCTACCTCTCCACCTAGGGGCCACCCTCCTCCCTGCACCTACCTCTCCACCTAGGGGCCACCCTCCTCCCTGCACCTACCTCTCCACCTAGGGGCCACCCTCCTCCCTGCACCCACCTCTCCACCTAGGAGCCACCCTCCTCCCTGCACCTACCTCTCTACCTAGGAGCCACCCTCCTCCCTGCACCTACCTCTCCATCTAGGGGCCACCCTCCTCCCTGCACCCACCTCTCCACCTAGGAGCCACTCCTCCCTGCATCTACCTCTCCACCTAGGAGCCACCCTCCTCCCTGCACCTACCTCTCCACCTAGGAGCCACCCTCCTCCCTGCATCTACCTCTCCACCTAGGGGCCACCCTCCTCCCTGCCCCTACCTCTCCACCTAGGAGCCACCCTCCTCCCTGCACCTACCTCTCCACCTAGGAGCCACCCTCCTCCCTGCACCTACCTCTCCACCTAGGAGCCACTCCTCCCTGCACCTACCTCTCCACCTAGGGGCCACCCTCATCCCTGCACCTACCTCTCCACCTAGGAGCCACCCTCCTCCCTGCACCTACCTCTCCACCTAGGAGCCACCCTCCTCCCTGCATCTACCTCTCCACCTAGGGGCCACCCTCCTCCCTGCACCTACCTCTCCACCTAGGAGCCACCCTCCTCCCTGCACCTACCTCTCCACCTAGGAGCCACTCCTCCCTGCACCTACAACTTCTCCTCTGAGAAACTCTCCTCCCTGTGCTGCTGTACCTAAAACTCTTCCTCTGAGCAATTCTCCCTGCACTGCACTGCACTTACCCCTCCAATTAGAAGCAACCCTCCTCCTTGCACTGCACCTAAAACTCCACCTCTGAGCAACTCTCTTCCCGGCACCTACAACTCTGCCAACAAGCAACCCCCCCTTTCTGTACCTACAACTCCGCCTCCGAGTAACTCTCCTCCCTGCACCTAAAACTCCCTCTGAGCAACTCCCTCCCCTGCACCTACAGCTCCGCCCCCAAGTAACCCCACCCTCTCTGTACCTAAAACTCCGCCTCCAAGTAACTCTCCTCCCTGCACCCACAGCTCCTCCTCCAATCAACTCTCCTCCCTGCACCTACAACTCCCCTGCACTTACAACTCTGCCTCCAAGCAACCCCCTCTCTGTACCTACAACTACTCCTCTGAGTAACTTTCCTCCCTGCACCTACAGCTCCTCCTTTTGATCAACTCTTGTCCTTGCACCTACAACTCCTCCTCCGAGCAACTCTCCTCCCTGGACCTATAACTCCTCCTCCGAGCAACTCTCCTCCCTGGACCTATAACTCCTCCTCCGAGCAACTTTCCTCCCTGCACCTATAACTCCTCCTCCGTGCAACTCTCCTCCCTGCACCTATAACTCCTCCTCCAAGCAACTCTCCTCCCTGCACCTATAACTCCTCCTCCGAGCAACTCTCCTCCCTGCACCTACAACTACTCCTCTGAGCAACTCTCCTCCCTGCACCTACAACTACTCCTCTGAGCAACTCTCCTCCCTGCACCTACAAATCTGCCTCCAAGCAACTCTCCTCTTTGCGCCTATAACTCCACCTCTGATCAACTCTCCTCCCATACTGATTCATCTGTAGTCATCTTGGTGGGTGTCTCCTTAACATCCCACCTCTGAGCAACTCTCCTTCTTGCACCTACAACTCCGCCTCCAATCAGCCCCCCTCCCTGCACCTACAACTCCACCTCCGAGCAACTCTACTCCCTGCTCATACAACGTTGTCTCTAAACAACTCTCCTCCCATATTATTCCGTCATCTTAGTGGGTGTCTCCTTAACATCTCATTTGCCCCCACCAAGTAATGTAACCGCCTCTTACAGCCCTTCCCCTTGGACCCCTTTCCGCTCGTATCTTTCTTGCGTAATGAATAGCAGAGCAGAGAGAGGAGAGCAGATTAGCAGGAAGCCTTGAGCACTGTACCTTGGGCTCTACCTTTATCCCCAGAACCTGAGGGGGGAAACCAGGAGAACACAGTTAGGAGGCAAAACACATGAAGATGGAGTGAAATTGTGGAGAATATTCAGCTTGTCACCAATGATCACTAGTGATATGGCTACACAGGGCCCCAGCACAGACAGTCCTAAATATACTGGAGGTGTCAGGAAGAGAGGACCGGAGGACAGGGGATCAGAGGACTACATGTTGGTTTTTTTTTTATATGGAAAGATGAGGTTCTCCTCTACAGAGTACCAGGGGCCGGGGCCTAACAATTGGAAGGCTGGGGATCTCTTCTATAAAAGTACCAGGGGCTGGGAAGGGGGTGGGGGGTGCAATGTTGGGAAGGCTGGGGTTCTCGTCTATAGAGAACCAAGGGCTGGGGCCAATGATGGGAAAGCTGAGTTTCTCTTCTATAGAGTACCAGGGGCATGGGGGAGAGTTTTGGGAAGGCTAGGATTCTCTTTAAGGGCTGGGGTTCAATGTTGGGAAGATTGGGGTTCTTTTCTTTGGAGCACCAAAGATTCGGACCAATGCTGGGAAGGCTGGGGTTCTCTTCTATAGGGTACCAAGGGCTGGGGCCCAAGTTTGGGAAGGCTGGGGTTCTCTTCTATAGGGTACCAGGGGCTGGAGCCCACGTTTGGGAAGGCTGGGTTCTCTTCTATAGGGTACCAGGGGCTGGAACCCACGTTTGGGAAGGCTGAGGTTCCCTTCTATAGGGTACCAGGGGCTGGAGCCCACGTTTGGGAAGGCTGGGGTTCCCTTCTATAGGGTACCAGGGGCTGGAGCCCACGTTTGGGAAGGCTGGGGTTCTCTTCTATAGGGTACCAAGGGCTGGGGCCCAAGTTTGGGAAGGCTGGGGTTCTCTTCTATAGGGTACCAGGGGCTGGAGCCCACGTTTGGGAAGGCTGGGGTTCCCTTCTATAGGGTACCACTGGCTGGGGCCCAAGTTTGGGAAGGCTGGAGTTCTCTTCTATAGGGTACCAGGTGCTGGAGCCCACGTTTGGGAAGGCTGGGGTTTTCTTCTATAGGGTACAAGTGGCTGGGCCCAAGTTTGGGAAGGCTGGGGTCCTCTTCTATAGGGTACCAGGGGCTGGAGCCCACGTTTGGGAAGGCTGGGGTTCTCTTCTATAGGGTACCAGGGGCTGGAGCCCACGTTTGGGAAGGCTGGGGTTCCCTTCTATAGGGTACCAGGGGCTGGAGCCCACGTTTGGGAAGGCTGGGGTTTTCTTCTATAGGGTACAAGTGGCTGGGGCCCAAGTTTGGGAAGGCTGGGGTCCTCTTCTATAGGGTACAAGTGGCTGGGGCCCAAGTTTGGGAAGGCTGGGGTCCTCTTCTATAGGGTACAAGTGGCTGGGGCCCAAGTTTGGGAAGGCTGGGGTCCTCTTCTATAGGGTACAAGTGGCTGGGGCCCAAGTTTGGGAAGGCTGGGGTCCTCTTCTATAGGGTACAAGTGGCTGGGGCCCAAGTTTGGGAAGGTTGGGGTTTCCTTCTATAGGGTACCAGGGGCTGGAGCCCAAGTTTGGGAAGGTTGGGGTTCTCTTCTATAGGGTACCTGGGGCTGGGGCCCAAGTTTGGGAAGGCTGGTGTTCTCTTCTATAGGGTACCAGGGGCTGGAGCCCAAGTTTGGGAAGGCTGGGGTTCTCTTCTATAGGGTACCAGGGGCTGGGGCCCAAGTTTGGGAAGGCTGGGGTTCCCTTCTATAGGGTACAAGGGGCTGGAGCCCAAGTTTGGGAAGGCTGGGGGTTCTCTTCTATAGGGTACAAGGGGCTGGGGCCCAAGTTTGGGAAGGCTGGGGTCCTCTTCTATAGGGTACAAGTGGCTGGGGCCCAAGTTTGGGAAGGTTGGGGTTTCCTTCTATAGGGTACCAGGGGCTGGAGCCCAAGTTTGGGAAGGTTGGGGTTCTCTTCTATAGGGTACCTGGGGCTGGAGCCCAAGTTTGGGAAGGCTGGGGTTCTCTTCTATAGGGTACCAGGGGCTGGGGCCCAAGTTTGGGAAGGCTGGGGTTCTCTTCTATAGGGTACCAGGGGCTGGGGCCCAAGTTTGGGAAGGCTGGTGTTCTCTTCTATAGGGTACCAGGGGCTGGAGCCCAAGTTTGGGAAGGCTGGGGTTCTCTTCTATAGGGTACCAGGGGCTGGGGCCCAAGTTTGGGAAGGCTGGGGTTCCCTTCTATAGGGTACCAGGGGCTGGGGCCCAAGTTTGGGAAGGCTGGGGTTCCCTTCTATAGGGTACAAGGGGCTGGGGCCCAAGTTTGGGAAGGCTGGTGTTCTCTTCTATAGGGTACCAGGGGCTGGGGCCCAAGTTTGGGAAGGCTGGGGTTCTCTTCTATAGGGTACCAGGGGCTGGGGCCCAAGTTGGGAAGGCTGGGGTTCCCTTCTATAGGGTACAAGGGGCTGGAGCCCAAGTTTGGGAAGGCTGGGGTTCTCTTCTATAGGGTACAAGGGGCTGGGGCCAATGTTGGGAAGGCTGAGATTCTATTCAGGGTCCCAATAATGAAAAGACTGGGGTTGGATTGGGGTCCCCATATCAGGATGTAAGGGATCCGGTGATCAGGGGCCCTCAGCAGGCTCTCACCTTGGTGTGGAAGTAAAGGAAGACATTCCGTAGGATGTCGGACTCGATTCGTGGCAGTACAAGCTCCGTGGGGGCGTAGACCGCCACGTATCCATAGCAGAGGATCAGAGCGCTCTTTATCTTCTCCAGATCTCCGTCCGCCCGATCCTGAAACACACAAGATACAGCTCAGCGGATTGGTTCTCAGTTGTCTGACCCCACCCCTCTGCTCCACCCACTGGCAGGAACACTCAGGTAAAAACCATCACGGGGAAGTAGAGCATCATGGGAGACCAGCCGTGTGTGCTGGAGATCCTCAGGGAGAAGAGTCAGCAACTCAACGAGAAATTTAAATTTCAGCTCATGTGCTTGGCAGTCAGACATGGGACACGAGACAAGGAGGGACATGGAGGGACAAGAGGGACACGGAGGGACATGGAGGGACAAGAGGGACACGGAGGGACAAGGAGGGACAAGAGGGACACGGAGGGACAAGAGGGACACGGAGGGACAAGAGGGACACGGAGGGACAAGAGGGACAAGAGGGACGCTAGACAAGGAGGGACGCGAGACAAGGGGGGACAAGGAGGGACGCGAGACAAGGAGGGACAAGGAGGGACGCGAGACAAGAAGGGACAAGGAGGGACGCGAGACAAGAAGGGACAAGGAGGGACAAGGAGGGACGCGAGACAAGGAGGGACGCGAGACAAGGAGGGACGCGAGACAAGAAGGGACAAGGAGGGACAAGGAGGGACGCGAGACAAGGAGGGACGCGAGACAGGAAGGGACAAGGAGGGACGCGAGACAAGGAGGGACACGAGACAAGAAGGGACAAGGAGGGACGCGAGACAAGAAGGGACAAGGAGGGACGCGAGACAAGAAGGGACAAGGAGGGACGCGAGACAAGGAGGGACAAGGAGGGACAAGGAGGGACGCTAGGCAAGGAGGGACAAGGAGGGACGCTAGGCAAGGAGGGACAAGGAGGGAAGCGAGACAAGAAGGGACGCGAGACAAGGAGGGACAAGGAGGGACGCGAGACAAGGAGGGACAAGGAGGGACGCGAGACAAGGAGGGACAAGGAGGGACGCGAGACAAGGAGGGACAAGGAGGGACAAGGAGGGACAAGGAGGGACAAGGAGGGACAAGGAGGGACAAGGAGGGACAAGGAGGGAAGCGAGACAAGGAGGGACAAGGAGGGAAGCGAGACAAGGAGGGACAAGGAGGGAAGCGAGACAAGGAGGGACAAGGAGGGAAGCGAGACAAGGAGGGACGCGAGACAAGGAGGGACGCGAGACAAGGAGGGACGCGAGACAAGGAGGGACGCGAGACAAGGAGGGACGCGAGACAAGGAGGGACGCGAGACAAGGAGGGACGCGAGACAAGGAGGGACACGAGACAAGGAGGGACGCGAGACAAGGAGGGACACGAGACAAGGAGGGACAAGGAGGGACGGGAGACAAGGAGGGACGGGAGACAAGGAGGGACAAGGAGGGACAAGGAGGGACAAGGAGGGAAGCGAGACAAGGAGGGACGCGAGACAAGGAGGGACGCGAGACAAGGAGGGACGCGTGCTCAGTTTGAAGCAGTGGAGCTTGGTGTAAGTGGAGCTGGATTAAGTGGGAGTTAAACACAAGAGTTTAAAACAGGAGGTTATAACAGGGGTCATAGTACCTGTGTAGTGTGAGTATCTGAGTGTTGTCTGAGTAGTGTGTGTGGATCGTTAGTACTGTGTATTGTGTACCTGTGTATTGTCTTGTTGTGTACCTGTGTATTGTCTTGTTGTGTACCTGTGTATTGTCTTGTTGTGTACCTGTGTATTGTCTTGAGTATTAGTGCCAGGAAGCTAGCTGTTAGGTAATTTGGAGGGTAAAATTCCCCAATCCTCACTAAATTTAATAGGTACGATGCCCGGCGGGTGTGGAGAGGCGGCTCTTTGTACATCTTGCCGCATGTATGCGTTCCTTGATCATCCGATCGAGGGCGAATACTGCTGTGCAAAATGTAAGCACATTGTTTCCCTGGAAGCCCAGGTTCTGAATCTAGGGAAGCAACTGTCAGCACTGAGAAGTCCCTCCATACTAAAGGTGAGCCAGGAACGTACATGGCAGGTGCCGGCAGGGGCCAGCACAGAGGCGGGTGGAGACAAAGAGGTGCAGGCACTAGCAAAGAGTAGATGGGTGACAGTCAGGAGGGGTAGAGGGGGAAGTGCCAGGGAGGCCGATCCAGGACTGGAGCATCCCAATAAGTACGCTCCATTGAGTGACATTGGTGAAACCAGTCAGGGACCAGCACTGCTGGAGATGAGGGACTCTCCTAGCTGCCAGGGGAAGAACTCCTCCAGTGAGAGTGGGGGGGGGCAGCAAAGGGAAAGGAAAGACAGATTCTGGTGGTAGGGGACTCAATTCTTAGAAGGACAGAGAGGGCAATCTGTAACCAAGACCTGAAGCGCCGAACAGTATGTTGTCTACCGGGCGCTCGGGTTCGGCACATCACGGATCTTGTGGACAGATTACTGGGAGGGGCTGGAGAAGACCCGGCTGTCATGGTGCACGTTGGCACCAATGACAAAGTCAGAGGCAGATGGAGTGTCCTAAAGAACGATTTTAGGGACTTAGGAGCTAAATTGAGGAAAAGGACCTCCAAGGTAGTGTTCTCAGGAATACTACCGGTACATCGAGCCACACCAGAGAGGCAGAGGGAGATTAGGGAAGTAAACAAGTGGCTGAAGAGCTGGTGTAGTAAGGAGGGGTTTGGGTTCCTGGAGGACTGGGCCGACTTCTCAGTCGGAAACCGGTACTATAGAAGGGACGGACTGCACCTAAATGAGGAGGGTGCAGATCTGCTGGGAATGAAGATGGCCAAAAAGTTAGAGGGGTTTTTAAACTAGGCGATGGGGGGGAGGGTCCAGAGACAGTGATAGCCAGCGCGGAAGATATTCCAGAGGGTAGTGTTGGGGGCATTAGTGGTAGGTTAACCAAAGCACAAAAACACAAGGTGAGTATAGTAGCAAGTCCTAGTTGCAATCTTGAAACACCCAATACGAGGACAATATGCGACCAGTCTAAACTATGTGGCATGTTCACCAATGCCAGGAGCCTGGCGGACAAGATGGGTGAACTAGAGATACTGTTGTACAAGGAGGATTTGGATTTTGTGGGAATTTCAGAGACCTGGTTCAACAGCTCTCATGATTGGCTGGCAAACATTCAAGGGTATACCCTATACCGCAAGGATAGAGAAGGTAAAAAAGGGGGAGGGGTATGCCTATATATCAAGAATAATGTACAAGTGAGTGTGAGAGATGACATCACTGAGGGGGCTAGGGAAGAGGTGGAATCTTTATGGGTAGAGCTCCAAAGGGATGAAGCTAAGGGGAAAATAATACTGGGAGTATGCTATAGGCCCCCTAACCTGAGGGAGGAGGGGAGACGGATCTCCTATCACAAATTGGATTAGCAGCAAGGATGGGAAGTGTTATCATAATGGGGGATTTTAATTATCCAGACATAGACTGGGCGGAGGGAACCGCGCATTCATTTAAGGCTCGCCAGTTCCTTAGTGTTTTGCAGGACAATTTTATGGGTCAGATGGTAGACGCACCAACTAGAAATAAAACATTACTAGATCTACTGATTACCAACAATACAGACCTGATCACGGATGTGGTAATACGGGGCAATTTAGGGAACAGCGATCACAGGTCAATTAGTTTCAGTATAAATCACACAAATAGGAAACATGAAGGGAACACAAAGACACTGAATTTCAAAAGAGCCAACTTCCCTAAACTACAAACCTTGCTAAAAGGCATAAATTGGGATAAAATATTAGGAACAAAGAATACGGAGGAGAGATGGGTTTGCTTTAAGAGCATATTAAATAAGGGCATTAGCCAATGTATCCCATTGGGTAATAAATTTAAAAGAGCGAACAAACATCCTGGATGGCTTAACTCCAATGTAAAAATGCATATAAAAGCAAAGGAGAAGGCCTTCAAAAAATACAAGGTTGAGGGATCATCCTCAGCATTCAGACTTTATAAAGAATGCAATAAGAAATGTAAGGGTGCAATTAGGATGGCTAAGATAGAACATGAAAGACACACAGCGGAGGAGAGCAAAAGAAATCCCAAGAAATTCTTTAAGTATGTAAACAGTAAAAAAGGGAGGACAGACCATATTGGCCCCATAAAGAATGAGGAAGGACATCTGGTTACAAAGGATGGGGAGATGGCAAAGGTATTGAATTTATTCTTCTCCTCAGTCTTCACGAGTGAATCGGGGGGCTTCAGTAACCAAAACTGCAGCGTTTATCCTCAGGACACATCACAGGAAGCACCTCCATGGTTAACAGAGGACGGAATTAAAATTAGACTTGAGAAACTTAACATTAATAAATCACCGGGACCAGATGGCTTGCATCCGAGGGTACTTAGGGAACTCAGTCAGGTGATTGCCAGACCGTTGTTCCTAATATTTACAGACAGTCTATTGACTGGAATGGTACCAGCTGATTGGAGAAAAGCCAATGTAGCACCAATATTTAAAAAGGGCCCAAAAAACATCCCTGGGAATTACAGACCAGTTAGCCTAACATCAATAGTATGTAAACTCTTGGAGGGGATGATAAGGGACTATATACAAGATTTTAGCAATAAGAATGATTTCATTAGCAGTAATCAGCATGGATTCATGAAGAATCGTTCTTGCCAAACCAATCTATTAACCTTCTATGAGGAGGTGAGTTGCCATCTAGATAAAGGAAGGCCCGTAGACGTGGTGTATCTGGATTTTGCAAAAGCATTTGACACAGTTCCCCATAAACGTTTACTATACAAAATAAGGTGCGTTGGCATGGACCATAGGGTGAGTACATGGATTGAAAACTGGCTACAAGGGCGAGTTCAGAGGGTGGTGATAAATGGGGAGTACTCAGAATGGTCAGGGGTGGGTAGTGGGGTTCCCCAGGGTTCTGTGCTGGGACCAATCCTATTTAATTTGTTCATAAACGACCTGGAGGATGGGATAAAGAGTTCAATCTCTGTATTTGCAGACGATACTAAGCTAAGCAGGGCAATAACTTCTCCGCAGGATGTGGAAATCTTGCAAAAAGACCTGAACAAATGAATGGGGGAGGGGCGACTACATGGCAAATGAGGTTCAATGTAGAAAAATGTAAAATAATGCATTTGGGTGGCAAAAATATGAATGCAATCTATAGACTGGGGGGAGAACCTCTGGGGGAATCTAGGATGGAAAAGGACCTGGGGGTCCTAGTAGATGATAGGCTCAGCAATGACATGCAATGCCAAGCTGCTGCTAATAAAGCAAACAGAATATTGGCATTAAAAGGGGGATCAACTGCAGAGATAAAACGATAATTCTCCCGCTCTACAAGACTCTGGTCCGGCCGCACCTGGAGTATGCTGTCCAGTTCTGGGCACCAGTCCTCAGGAGGGACGTACTGGAAATGGAGCGACTACAAAGAAGGGCAACAAAGCTAATAAAGGGTCTGGAGGATCTTAGTTATGAGGAAAGGTTGTGAGCTCTGAACTTATTCTCTCTGGAGAAGAGACGCTTGAGAGGGGATAGGATTTCATTATATAAATACCGGACTGGTGACCCCACAATATATAAATACCGGACTGGTGACCCCACAATATATAAATACCGGACTGGTGACCCCACAATATATAAATACCGGACTGGTGACCCCACAATAGGGATAAAACTTTTTCCCAGAAGAGAGTTTAACAAGACTCGTGGCCACTCATTACAATTAGAAGAAAAGAGGTTCAACCTTAAACTATGTAGAGGGTTCTTTACTGTAAGAGCGGCAAGGATGTGGAATTCCCTTCCACAGGCGGTGGTCTCAGCGGGGAGCATTGATAGCTTCAAGAAACTATTAGATAATCACCTGAATGACCGCAACATACAGGGATATGTAATGTAATACTGACACATAATCACACACATAGGTTGGACTTGATGGACTTGTGTCTTTTTTCAACCTCACCTACTATGTAACTATGAGACAAGGAGGGACGCGAGACAAGGAGGGACAAGGAGGGACAAGGAGGGACGCGAGACAAGGAGGGACAAGGAGGGACAAGGAGGGACGCGAGACAAGGAGGGACAAGGAGGGACAAGGAGGGACGCGAGACAAGGAGGGACAAGGAGGGAAGCGAGACAAGGAGGGACAAGGAGGGAAGCGAGACAAGGAGGGACAAGGAGGGAAGTGAGACAAGGAGGGACAAGGAGGGACAAGGAGGGAAGTGAGACAAGGAGGGACAAGGAGGGACGCGAGACAAGGAGGGACGCGAGACAAGGAGGGACGGGAGACAAGGAGGGACAAGGAGGGACGGGAGACAAGGAGGGACAAGGAGGGAAGTGAGACAAGGAGGGACAAGGAGGGAAGTGAGACAAGGAGGGAAGTGAGACAAGGAGGGACAAGGAGGGACGCGAGACAAGGAGGGACGCGAGACAAGGAGGGACGCGAGACAAGGAGGGACGGGAGACAAGGAGGGACAAGGAGGGACGGGAGACAAGGAGGGACAAGGAGGGACGGGAGACAAGGAGGGACAAGCAGGGACACGAGACAAGGAGGGACAAGCAGGGACACGAGACAAGGAGGGACAAGCAGGGACACGAGACAAGGAGGGACAAGCAGGGACACGAGACAAGGAGGGACAAGCAGGGACACGAGACAAGGAGGGACAAGCAGGGACACGAGACAAGGAGGGACAAGCAGGGACACGAGACAAGGAGGGACAAGCAGGGACACGAGACAAGGAGGGACAAGCAGGGACACGAGACAAGGAGGGACAAGCAGGGACACGAGACAAGGAGGGACAAGCAGGGACGCGAGACAAGGAGGGACAAGGAGGGACGCGAGACAAGGAGGGACGCGGAGGGACAAGGAGGGACGCGGAGGGACAAGGAGGGACGCGGAGGGACAAGGAGGGACGCGAGACAAGGAGGGACGCGAGACAAGGAGGGACGCGAGACAAGGAGGGACGCGAGACAAGGAGGGACGCGGAGGGACAAGGAGGGACGCGAGACAAGGAGGGACGCGGAGGGACAAGGAGGGACAGGAGACAAGGAGGGACGCGAGACAAGGAGGGACGCGAGACAAGGAGGGACGCGGAGGGACAAGGAGGGACGCGAGACAAGGAGGGACGCGGAGGGACAAGGAGGGACGCGAGACAAGGAGGGACGCGAGACAAGGAGGGACGCGAGACAAGGAGGGACGCGAGACAAGGAGGGACGCGAGACAAGGAGGGACGCGAGACAAGAAGGGACGCGAGACAAGAAGGGACAAGGAGGGACGGGAGACAAGGAGGGACGGGAGACAAGGAGGGACGGGAGACAAGGAGGGACGGGAGACAAGGAGGGACAAGGAGGGACAAGGAGGGAAGCGAGACAAGGAGGGACAAGGAGGGAAGCGAGACAAGGAGGGACAAGGAGGGAAGCGAGACAAGGAGGGACAAGGAGGGACAAGGAGGGACGCGAGACAAGGAGGGACAAGGAGGGAAGCGAGACAAGGAGGGACAAGGAGGGAAGCGAGACAAGGAGGGACAAGGAGGGAAGCGAGACAAGGAGGGACAAGGAAGGACACGAGACAAGGAGGGACAAGGAGGGAAGCGAGACAAGGAGGGACAAGGAGGGAAGCGAGACAAGGAGGGACAAGGAGGGAAGCGAGACAAGGAGGGACAAGGAGGGAAGCGAGACAAGGAGGGACAAGGAGGGACGCGAGACAAGGAGGGACGCGAGACAAGGAGGGACAAGGAGGGACAAGGAGGGAAGCGAGACAAGGAGGGACAAGGAGGGACGCGAGACAAGGAGGGACGCGAGACAAGGAGGGACAAGGAGGGACAAGGAGGGAAGCGAGACAAGGAGGGACAAGGAGGGACGCGAGACAAGGAGGGACGCGAGACAAGCAGGGACGCGAGACAAGGAGGGACAAGGAGGGACGCGAGACAAGGAGGGACGCGAGACAAGCAGGGACGCGAGACAAGGAGGGACAAGGAGGGACAAGGAGGGACAAGGAGGGAAGCGAGACAAGGAGGGACAAGGAGGGACGCGAGACAAGGAGGGACGCGAGACAAGGAGGGACGCGAGACAAGGAGGGACAAGCAGGGACACGAGACAAGGAGGGACAAGCAGGGACACGAGACAAGGAGGGACAAGCAGGGACACGAGACAAGGAGGGACAAGCAGGGACACGAGACAAGGAGGGACAAGCAGGGACACGAGACAAGGAGGGACAAGCAGGGACACGAGACAAGGAGGGACAAGGAGTGACGTGGAGGGACGCGAGACAAGGAGGGACAAGGAGGGAAAAGGAGGGACGCGAGACAAGGAGGGACAAGGAGGGACAAGGAGGGACAAGGAGGGATGCGAGACAAGGAGGGACAAGGAGGGACGCGGAGGGACACGAGACAAGGAGGGACAAGGAGGGACGCGGAGGGACGCGAGACAAGGAGGGACAAGGAGGGACAAGGAGGGACGCGAGACAAGGAGGGACAAGGAGGGACAAGGAGGGACGCGAGACAAGGAGGGACGCGGAGGGACGCGAGACAAGGAGGGACAAGGAGGGACGCGGAGGGACGCGAGACAAGGAGGGACGTGAAGGGACGCGAGACAAGGAGGGACAAGGAGGGACGCGGAGGGACGCGGAGGGACGCGAGACAAGGAGGGACGCGGAGGGACGCGGAGGGACGCGGAGGGACGCGGAGGGACGCGAGACAAGGAGGGACAAGGAGGGACGCGGAGGGACGCGAGACAAGGAGGGACAAGGAGGGACAAGGAGGGACGCGGAGGGATGCGAGACAAGGAGGGACGCGAGACGAGGAGGGACGCGGAGGGACGCGAGACAAGGAGGGACACGGAGGGACGCGAGACAAGTAAGGGACACGGAGGGACGCGAGACAAGGAGGGACGCGAGACAAGGAGGGACAAGGAGGGACGCGGAGGGACGCGAGACAAGGAGGGACAAGGAGGGACAAGGAGGGACGCGGAGGGACGCGGAGGGACGCGGAGGGACGCGGAGGGACGCGAGACAAGGAGGGACAAGGAGGGACGCGGAGGGACGCGAGACAAGGAGGGACAAGGAGGGACGCGGAGGGATGCGAGACAAGGAGGGACGCGAGACAAGGAGGGACGCGAGACAAGGAGGGACGCGGAGGGACGTGAGACGAGGAGGGACGCGAGACAAGGAGGGACACGGAGGGACGCGAGACAAGGAGGGACGCGGAGGGACGCGAGACAAGGAGGGACGCGGAGGGACGCGAGACAAGGAGGGACGCGGAGGGACGCGAGACAAGGAGGGACGCGGAGGGACGCGAGACAAGGAGGGACGCGAGACAAGGAGGGACGCGAGACAAGGAGGGACGCGGAGGGACGCGAGACAAGGAGGGACGCGAGACAAGGAGGGACACGGAGGGACGCGAGACAAGGAGGGACGCGAGACAAGGAGGGACGCGGAGGGACGCGAGACAAGGAGGGACGCGGAGGGACGCGGAGGGACGCGAGACAAGGAGGGACGCGAGACAAGGAGGGACAAGGAGGGACACGAGACAAGGAGGGACACGGAGGGACAAGAGGGACAAGAGGGACACGGGGGACACGGAGGGACAAGGAGGGACAAGGAGGGACAAGGAGGGACACGGAGGGATACAGAGGGACACGGAGGGACACGGAGGGACAAGAGGGACACGGAGGGACAAGAGGGACACGGAGGGACGAGAGAAAAGGAGAGACAAGGAGGGACGCGAGACAAGGAGGGACAAGGAAGGACACGAGACAAGGAGGGACAAGGAAGGACACGAGACAAGGAGGGACAAGGAAGGACACGAGACAAGAGGGACACAGGGGACACGAGACAAGAGGGACACATAGATAAAGGACATGGGACCCCCCCACACCTATAAGCACCCTAGGACCCCCACTTGCTTTTACTGCAGTGTCAGTGCACAGGAACAGAAATGCTGGGAGGGGGAAGCGGGAAAGTATAGAAGGAATCCTACAGTGTGCATTCTGCCAGTGTCCCCCCCAGGGGCATCCACAGGGACATCAGGGACCACACAGAACCCTCATACCACCCCACACAACAACCGGTTTTATTGCTGTGCAAGAGAATGGGAAATGTGAGGAGGTGATGCAAATAAAGAAGGCATACCCTGAAGCACCTCCACCCCTGGTGCCCAACGCGTGGCCTGCTGGCCCTCTGAATGTGGCCCGTGGGCTGTTGGGCACCATATACTACGCAAAATGGCAGCAGCATGCTGGGTGCATCCACTGACACCAATGCTGGGGGTTAGAATTGCCTCCACTGACACCAATGCTGGGGGTTATAATTGCCCCCACTGACACCAATGCTGGGGGTTAGAATTGCCCCCACTGACACCAATGCTGGGGGTTAGAATTGCCCCCACTGACACCAATGCTGGGGGTTAGAATTGCCCCCACTGACACCAATGCTGGGGATCAGAATTGCCCCCACTGACACCAATGCTGGGGGTTAGAATTGCCTCCACTGACACCAATGCTGGGGGTTAGAATTGCCCCCACTGACACCAATGCTGGGGGTTAGAATTGCCCCCACTGACACCAATGCTGGGGGTTAGAATTGCCCCCACTGACACCAATGCTGGGGGTTAGAATTGCCCCCACTGACACCAATGTTGGGGGTCAGAATTGCCCCCACTGACACCAATGCTGGGGGTCAGAATTGCCTCCACTGACACCAATGCTGGAGGTCAGAATTGCCTCCACTGACACCAATGCTGGAGGTCAGAATTGCCTCCACTGACACCAATGCTGGGGGTTATAATTGCCTCCACTGACACCAATGCTGGGGGTTATAATTGCCTCCACTGACACCAATGCTGGGGGTTATAATTGCCTCCACTGACACCAATGCTGGGGGGTTATAATTGCCCCCACTGACACCAATGCTGGGGGGTTATAATTGCCCCCACTGACACCAATGCTGGGGGTTAGAATTGCCTCCACTGACACCAATGCTGGGGGTTATAATTGCCCCCACTGACACCAATGCTGGGGGTTAGAATTGCCCCCACTGACACCAATGCTGGGGGTTAGAATTGCCCCCACTGACACCAATGCTGGGGGTTAGAATTGCCCCCACTGACACCAATGCTGGGGATCAGAATTGCCCCCACTGACACCAATGCTGGGGGTTAGAATTGCCTCCACTGACACCAATGCTGGGGGTTAGAATTGCCCCCACTGACACCAATGCTGGGGGTTAGAATTGACCCCACTGACACCAATGCTGGGGGTTAGAATTGCCTCCACTGACACCAATGCTGGGGGTTAGAATTGCCCCCACTGACACCAATGCTGGGGGTTAGAATTGCCCCCACTGACACCAATGCTGGGGGTCAGAATTGCCCCCACTGATGCCAATGCTGGGGGTCAGAATTGCCTCCACTGACACCAATGCTGGAGGTCAGAATTGCCTCCACTGACACCAATGCTGGGGGTTATAATTGCCTCCACTGACACCAATGCTGGGGGTTACAATTGCCTCCACTGACACCAATGCTGGGGGTTATAATTGCCTCCACTGACACCAATGCTGGGGGTTATAATTGCCTCCACTGACACCATGCTGGGGGTCAGAATCGCCTCCACTGACACCAATGCTGGAGGTCAGAATTGCCCCCACTGACACCAATGCTGGGGGTCAGAATTGCCTCCACTGACACCAATGCTGGGGGTCAGAATTGCCTCCACTGACACCAATGCTGGGGGTTAGAATTGCCTCCACTGACACCAATGCTGGGGGTTAGAATTGCCTCCACTGACACCAATGCTGGGGGTTAGAATTGCCTCCACTGACACCAATGCTGGGGGTTAGAATTGCCTCCACTGACACCAATGCTGGGGGTTAGAATTGCCTCCACTGACACCAATGCTGGGGGTTATAATTGCCTCCACTGACACCAATGCTGGGGGTCAGAATTGCCTCCACTGACACCAATGCTGGGGGTTAGAATTGCCTCCACTGACACCAATGCTGGGGGTCAGAATTGCCTCCACTGACACCAATGCTGGGGGTCAGAATTGCCTCCACTGACACCAATGCTGGGGGTTAGAATTGCCTCCACTGACACCAATGCTGGGGGTCAGAATTGCCTCCACTGACACCAATGCTGGGGGTTATAATTGCCTCCACTGACACCAATGCTGGGGGTTACAATTGCCTCCACTGACACCAATGCTGGGGGTTATAATTGCCTCCACTGACACCAATGCTGGGGGTTATAATTGCCTCCACTGACACCATGCTGGGGGTCAGAATCGCCTCCACTGACACCAATGCTGGGGGTCAGAATTGCCCCCACTGACACCAATGCTGGGGGTCAGAATTGCCTCCACTGACACCAATGCTGGGGGTTAGAATTGCCTCCACTGACACCAATGCTGGGGGTTAGAATTGCCTCCACTGACACCAATGCTGGGGGTTAGAATTGCCTCCACTGACACCAATGCTGGGGGTTAGAATTGCCTCCACCGACACCAATGCTGGGGGTCAGAATTGCCTCCACTGACACCAATGCTGGGGGTCAGAATTGCCTCCACTGACACCAATGCTGGGGGTTAGAATTGCCTCCACTGACACCAATGCTGGGGGTCAGAATTGCCTCCACTGACACCAATGCTGGGGGTTAGAATTGCCTCCACTGACACCAATGCTGGGGGTTAGAATTGCCTCCACTGACACCAATGCTGGGGGTCAGAATTGCCTCCACTGACACCAATGCTGGGGGTCAGAATTGCCTCCACTGACACCAATGCTGGGAGTCAGAATTGCCTCCACTGACACCAATGCTGGGGGTCAGAATTGCCTCCACTGACACCAATGCTGGGGGTTAGAATTGCCTCCACTGACACCAATGCTGGGGGTCAGAATTGCCTCCACTGACACCAATGCTGGGGGTCAGAATTGCCTCCACTGACACCAATGCTGGGGGTCAGAATTGCCTCCACTGACACCAATGCTGGGGGTTAGAATTGCCCCCACTGACACCAATGCTGGGGGTTAGAATTGCCCCCACTGACACCAATGCTGGGGGTTAGAATTGCCTCCACTGACACCAATGCTGGGGGCTCTGGCACTTTATTTTCCTCAGTGTGCATTGTAATTTTGTTGGGGCGTTGAGGTGCGACAATGTGCTGCTATTGTGCATCCCTCTATAATTCTTAGGTTGACCCCCCCCAGAGCATCCACAGGGGCATTGGGGGTCACATGCAGGAGAGGTGAAGGTGGCTGATCTATGGGATGAGTTGCAGCGAATTGGAAGTGATCTTTGGCAGCATGCGCAGGGAGGGGGCGGTACCTGCTGCGTTGGGGCCCCTGGCATCGATATGACATCCTGAGCAGACACCTGTGTGAGTTGTCAGACGGCAATGATCCCCCCCCCCTCCCCCGCACTGCGCAAGGTGAGCCGGTGACCAAAATCCAAACACATGTTCCAGTTCCTGTACAGATCTGACGCCCCCGTATTCCTGCGTCCCCGCTGACCCCTCCCCCCTGGAAAAAACACAAACAAATCCTTCCAGAGGGAACATAATACTCTGCTGAAACGATGAGCAGGAAGCGCATTGGCCAATCCCTGGGAGAGGAAATGGCAGCCATCTTATCCACCCCCAAACATGGAAGATCTGCTATGTTCATTAGAGTCAGGTCTGAAGATCGAATTAACATTCCCCGCAAGGAGCGTAACCGGGATGGTAGGGGGATGGGGGGGGGGGGGGACAGCCAGCGTGTAAACAACCCGGCGCCGACAAAGACACGGATCAACGCCGGAATGGATCCGGAACCACCAGCCCAGAGAGATCGCTGTGTGTACAACAATGGCGGCCAATCAGAACCAACGTCAATGTATGAGATGGGGGATGGTGAGCGACCCCAAAATCACAACCAGAGAGAAGACGGAAGATCCTCACCATCTCCCCGGTTCCGTGTACCTACAGGAAGGATGGAAGATCCTCACCATCTCCCCGGTTCTGTGTACCTACAGGAAGGATGGAAGATCCTCACCATCTCCCCAGTTCTGTGTACCTACAGGAAGGATGGAAGATCCTCACCATCTCCCCGGTTCTGTGTACCTACAGGAAGGACGGAAGGTCCTCACCATCTCCCCGGTTCTGTGTACCTACAGGAAGGACGGAAGATCCTCACCATCTCCCCGGTTCTGTGTACCTACAGGAAGGATGGAAGATCCTCACCATCTCCCCAGTTCTGTGTACCTACAGGAAGGATGGAAGATCCTCACCATCTCCCCGGTTCTGTGTACCTACAGGAAGGACGGAAGATCCTCACCATCTCCCCGGTTCTGTGTACCTACAGGAAGGACGGAAGATCCTCACCATCTCCCCGGTTCTGTGTATCTACAGGAAGGACGGAAGGTCCTCACCATCTCCCCGGTTCTGTGTACCTACAGGAAGGACGGAAGATCCTCACCATCTCCCCGGTTCTGTGTACCTACAGGAAGGACGGAAGGTCCTCACCATCTCCCCGGTTCTGTGTACCTACAGGAAGGACGGAAGGTCCTCACCATCTCCCCGGTTCTGTGTACCTACAGGAAGGACGGAAGATCCTCACCATCTCCCCGGTTCTGTGTATCTACAGGAAGAATGGAAGATCCTCACCATCTCCCGGGTTCTGTGTATCTACAGGAAGGATGGAAGATCCTCACCATCTCCCCGGTTCTGTGTATCTACAGGAAGGACGGAAGATCCTCACCATCTCCCCGGTTCTGTGTACCTACAGGAAGGACGGAAGATCCTCACCATCTCCCCGGTTCTGTGTACCTACAGGAAGGACGGAAGATCCTCACCATCTCCCCGGTTCTGTGTACCTACAGGAAGGACGGAAGATCCTCACCATCTCCCCGGTTCTGTGTACCTACAGGAAGGACGGAAGGTCCTCACCATCTCCCCGGTTCTGTGTACCTACAGGAAGGATGGAAGGTCCTCACCATCTCCCCGGTTCTGTGTACCTACAGGAAGGACGGAAGGTCCTCACCATCTCCCCGGTTCTGTGTACCTACAGGAAGGACGGAAGGTCCTCACCATCTCCCCGGTTCTGTGTACCTACAGGAAGGACGGAAGATCCTCACCATCTCCCCGGTTCTGTGTACCTACAGGAAGGATGGAAGATCCTCACCATCTCCCCGGTTCTGTGTACCTACAGGAAGGATGGAAGATCCTCACCATCTCCCCGGTTCTGTGTACCTACAGGAAGGACGGAAGATCCTCACCATCTCCCCGGTTCTGTGTACCTACAGGAAGGACGGAAGATCCTCACCATCTCCCCGGTTCTGTGTACCTACAGGAAGGACGGAAGATCCTCACCATCTCCCCGGTTCTGTGTATCTACAGGAAGGACGGAAGGTCCTCACCATCTCCCCGGTTCTGTGTACCTACAGGAAGGACGGAAGATCCTCACCATCTCCCCGGTTCTGTGTACCTACAGGAAGGACGGAAGGTCCTCACCATCTCCCCGGTTCTGTGTACCTACAGGAAGGACGGAAGATCCTCACCATCTCCCCGGTTCTGTGTACCTACAGGAAGGACGGAAGGTCCTCACCATCTCCCCGGTTCTGTGTACCTACAGGAAGGACGGAAGATCCTCACCATCTCCCCGGTTCTGTGTATCTACAGGAAGAATGGAAGATCCTCACCATCTCCCCGGTTCTGTGTATCTACAGGAAGAATGGAAGATCCTCACCATCTCCCGGGTTCTGTGTATCTACAGGAAGGATGGAAGATCCTCACCATCTCCCCGGTTCTGTGTACCTACAGGAAGGACGGAAGATCCTCACCATCTCCCCGGTTCTGTGTACCTACAGGAAGGACGGAAGATCCTCACCATCTCCCTGGTTCTGTGTACCTACAGGAAGGACGGAAGATCCTCACCATCTCCCCGGTTCTGTGTACCTACAGGAAGGACGGAAGATCCTCACCATCTCCCCGGTTCTGTGTACCTACAGGAAGGACGGAAGATCCTCACCATCTCCCTGGTTCTGTGTACCTACAGGAAGGACGGAAGGTCCTCACCATCTCCCCGGTTCTGTGTACCTACAGGAAGGATGGAAGATCCTCACCATCTCCCCGGTTCTGTGTACCTACAGGAAGGACGGAAGATCCTCACCATCTCCCCGGTTCTGTGTACCTACAGGAAGGACGGAAGATCCTCACCATCTCCCCGGTTCTGTGTACCTACAGGAAGGACGGAAGATCCTCACCATCTCCCCGGTTCTGTGTACCTACAGGAAGGACGGAAGGTCCTCACCATCTCCCCGGTTCTGTGTACCTACAGGAAGGACGGAAGATCCTCACCATCTCCCCGGTTCTGTGTACCTACAGGAAGGACGGAAGGTCCTCACCATCTCCCCGGTTCTGTGTACCTACAGGAAGGACGGAAGATCCTCACCATCTCCCCGGTTCTGTGTACCTACAGGAAGGACGGAAGATCCTCACCATCTCCCCGGTTCTGTGTACCTACAGGAAGGACGGAAGGTCCTCACCATCTCCCCGGTTCTGTGTACCTACAGGAAGGACGGAAGATCCTCACCATCTCCCCGGTTCTGTGTATCTACAGGAAGAATGGAAGATCCTCACCATCTCCCCGGTTCTGTGTATCTACAGGAAGAATGGAAGATCCTCACCATCTCCCCGGTTCTGTGTACCTACAGGAAGGACGGAAGATCCTCACCATCTCCCCGGTTCTGTGTACCTACAGGAAGGACGGAAGATCCTCACCATCTCCCTGGTTCTGTGTACCTACAGGAAGGACGGAAGATCCTCACCATCTCCCCGGTTCTGTGTACCTACAGGAAGGACGGAAGATCCTCACCATCTCCCCGGTTCTGTGTACCTACAGGAAGGACGGAAGATCCTCACCATCTCCCTGGTTCTGTGTACCTACAGGAAGGACGGAAGGTCCTCACCATCTCCCCGGTTCTGTGTACCTACAGGAAGGATGGAAGATCCTCACCATCTCCCCGGTTCTGTGTACCTACAGGAAGGACGGAAGATCCTCACCATCTCCCCGGTTCTGTGTACCTACAGGAAGGACGGAAGATCCTCACCATCTCCCCGGTTCTGTGTACCTACAGGAAGGACGGAAGATCCTCACCATCTCCCCGGTTCTGTGTACCTACAGGAAGGACGGAAGGTCCTCACCATCTCCCCGGTTCTGTGTACCTACAGGAAGGACGGAAGATCCTCACCATCTCCCCGGTTCTGTGTACCTACAGGAAGGACGGAAGGTCCTCACCATCTCCCCGGTTCTGTGTACCTACAGGAAGGACGGAAGATCCTCACCATCTCCCCGGTTCTGTGTACCTACAGGAAGGACGGAAGATCCTCACCATCTCCCCGGTTCTGTGTACCTACAGGAAGGACGGAAGATCCTCACCATCTCCCTGGTTCTGTGTACCTACAGGAAGGACGGAAGATCCTCACCATCTCCCTGGTTCTGTGTACCTACAGGAAGGACGGAAGATCCTCACCATCTCCCTGGTTCTGTGTACCTACAGGAAGGACGGAAGATCCTCACCATCTCCCCGGTTCTGTGTACCTACAGGAAGGACGGAAGGTCCTCACCATCTCCCCGGTTCTGTGTACCTACAGGAAGGACGGAAGATCCTCACCATCTCCCCGGTTCTGTGTATCTACAGGAAGGACGGAAGGTCCTCACCATCTCCCACCACACATCCTCCTCGCCTGCCCACTGTATATTACAGTCATATGCTGGGCAGACATTTCTATACATTGACATTTTTGAATGTTGATCCCAAAAGACCCGCCGACCAATCAGAACACCCAGAATACACCAACCTCTGCAGAGTGGAGGGACCCGGGGTCACATGACCGTACCTTGAACAGATTGAAGAAATTCACATGCTTCTTCATGATGTCCGACTTCAAGAACTCCGACAACTTCTCCAACGTGTCATCCAGGTGATGGGCGGAGCAAATCCCAAACGCAACCGCCAGACCCTGAGAGAAAGGAGGACATGTAGGAGGGGCAGGGACACAAATTACTGAAGGAAATCTCCCCATTGTGGGAGGGGCAGGGACACAAAATACTGCAGGAAATCTCCCCATTGTGGGAGGGGCAGGGACACAAACTACTGCAGGAAATCTCCCCATTGTGGGAGGGGCAGGGACACAAACTACTGCAGGAAATCTCCCCATTGTGGGAGGGGCAGGGACACAAATTACTGAAGGAAATCTCCCCATTGTGGGAGGGGCAGGGACACAAACTACTGCAGGAAATCTCCCCATTGTGGGAGGGGCAGGGACACAAATTACTGAAGGAAATCTCCCCATTGTGGGAGGGGCAGAGACACAAACTACTGCAGGAAATCTCCCCATTGTGGGAGGGGCAGGGACACAAACTACTGCAGGAAATCTCCCCATTGTGGGAGGGGCAGGGACACAAATTACTGCAGGAAATCTCCCCATTGTGGGAGGGGCAGGGACACAAATTACTGCAGGAAATCTCCCCATTGTGGGAGGGGCAGGGACACAAATTACTGCAGGAAATCTCCCCATTGTGGGAGGGGCAGGGACACAAATTACTGCAGGAAATCTCCCCATTGTGGGAGGGGCAGACACAAACTACTGCAGGAAATCTTCCCATTGTGGGAGGGGCAGACACATGAAAATACTGACCTATGGAAGGGTGAGTAGGGGGTAAAGACCTCTTCATTGCCCTCAGCAGGGGGGGGTATACTCTGAGGGCAGAAACTCTCTACCATTTACCCAACAATCCGCAAAGAGAACCTGATGGTCTGAGCTACAGACCTTACAAAGTAAAAGTTTAAAAAAGGAAAATTGTATTTATAAAAAGGTAGAATGGGAGGGGACGGGTCCTCTATGGTGATTGGTAGAATGGGAGGGGACGGGTCCTATATGGTGATTAGTAGAATGGGAGGGGACGGGTCCTCTATGGTGATTGGTAGAATGGGAGGGGGAGGGTCCTCTATGGTGATTGGTAGAATGGGAGGGGACGGGTCCTCTATGGTGATTGGTAGAATGGGAGGGGACGGGTCCTATATGGTGATTAGTAGAATGGGAGGGGACGGGTCCTCTATGGTGATTGGTAGAATGGGAGGGGGAGGGTCCTCTATGGTGATTGGTAGAATGGGAGGGGACGGGTCCTCTATGGTGATTGGTAGAATGGGAGGGGACGGGTCCTCTATGGTGATTGGTAGAATGGGAGGGGACGGGTCCTCTATGGTGATAGGTAGAATGGGAGGGGGAGGGTCCTCTATGGTGATTGGTAGAATGGGAGGGGACGGGTCCTCTATGGTAATTGGTAGAATGGGAGGGGACGGGTCCTCTATGGTGATTGGTAGAATGGGAGGGGTCCTCTATGGTGATTGGTAGAATGGGAGGGGTCCTCTATGGTAATTGGTAGAATGGGAGGGGACGGGTCCTCTATGGTGATTGGTAGAATGGGAGGGGTCCTCTATGGTGATTGGTAGAATGGGAGGGGTCCTCTATGGTAATTGGTAGAATGGGAGGGGACGGGTCCTCTATGGTAATTGGTAGAATGGGAGGGGTCCTCTATGGTGATTGGTAGAATGGGAGGGGTCCTCTATGGTGATTGGTAGAATGGGAGGGGGAGGGTCCTCTATGGTGATTAGTAGAATGGGAGGGGACGGGTCCTCTATGGTGATTGGTAGAATGGGAGGGGTCCTCTATGGTGATTAGTAGAATGGGAGGGGACGGGTCCTCTATGGTGATTGGTAGAATGGGAGGGGATGGGTCCTCTATGGTAATTGGTAGAATGGGAGGGGACGGGTCCTCTATGGTGATTGGTAGAATGGGAGGGGACGGGTCTTCTATGGTGATTGGTAGAATGGGAGGGGACGGGTCCTCTATGGCGATTGGTAGAATGGGAGGGGACGGGTCCTCTATGGTGATTGGTAGAATGGGAGGGGACGGGTCCTCTATGGTGATTGGTAGAATGGGAGGGGACGGGTCCTCTATGGTGATTGGTAGAATGGGAGGGGACGGGTCCTCTATGGTGATTGGTAGAATGGGAGGGGACGGGTCCTCTATGGTGATTGGTAGAATGGGAGGGGGAGGGTCCTCTATGGTGATTAGTAGAATGGTAGGGGACGGGTCCTCTATGGTGATTGGTAGAATGGGAGGGGACGGGTCCTCTATGGTAATTGGTAGAATGGGAGGGGACGGGTCCTCTATGGTGATTGGGACGGGTCCTCTATGGTGATTGGTAGAATGGGAGGGGACGGGTCCTCTATGGTGATTGGTAGAATGGGAGGGGACGGGTCCTCTATGGTGATTGGTAGAATGGGAAGGGACGGGTCCTCTATGGTGATTGGTAGAATGGGAGGGGACGGGTCCTCTATGGTAATTGGTAGAATGGGAGGGGTCCTCTATGGTGATTGGTAGAATGGGAGGGGGAGGGTCCTCTATGGTGATTAGTAGAATGGGAGGGGACGGGTCCTCTATGGTGATTGGTAGAATGTGAGGGGTCCTCTATGGTGATTAGTAGAATGGGAGGGGACGGGTCCTCTATGGTGATTGGTAGAATGGGAGGGGTCCTCTATGGTGATTGGTAGAATGGGAGGGGACGGGTCCTCTATGGTGATTGGTAGAATGGGAGGGGACAGGTCCTCTATGGTGATTGGTAGAATGGGAGGGGACGGGTCCTCTATGGTAATTGTTAGAATGGGAGGGGACGGGTCCTCTATGGTGATTGGTAGAATGGGAGGGGACGGGTCCTCTATGGTAATTGGTAGAATGGGAGGGGACGGGTCCTCTATGGTGATTGGTAGAATGGGAGGGGACGGGTCTTCTATGGTGATTGGTAGAATGGGAGGGGACGGGTCCTCTATGGCGATTGGTAGAATGGGAGGTGACGGGTCCTCTATGGTGATTGGTAGAATGGGAGGGGACGGGTCCTCTATGGTGATTGGTAGAATGGGAGGGGACGGGTCCTCTATGGTGATTGGTAGAATGGGAGGGGGAGGGTCCTCTATGGTGATTAGTAGAATGGTAGGGGACGGGTCCTCTATGGTGATTGGTAGAATGGGAGGGGACGGGTCCTCTATGGTAATTGGTAGAATGGGAGGGGACGGGTCCTCTATGGTGATTGGTAGAATGGGAGGGGACGGGTCCTCTATGGTGATTAGTAGAATGGGAGGGGACGGGTCCTCTATGGTGATTGGTAGAATGGGAGGGGACGGGTCCTCTATGGTGATTGGTAGAATGGGAAGGGACGGGTCCTCTATGGTGATTGGTAGAATGGGAGGGGACGGGTCCTCTATGGTAATTGGTAGAATGGGAGGGGACGGGTCCTCTATGGTGATTAGTAGAATGGGAGGGGACGGGTCCTCTATGGTGATTAGTAGAATGGGAGGGGACGGGTCCTCTATGGTGATTAGTAGAATGGGAGGGGACGGGTCCTCTATGGTGATTGGTAGAATGGGAGGGGACGGGTCCTCTATGGTGATTGGTAGAATGGGAGGGGGAGGGTCCTCTATGGTGATTAGTAGAATGGGAGGGGACGGGTCCTCTATGGTGATTGGTAGAATGGGAGGGGTCCTCTATGGTGATTAGTAGAATGGGAGGGGACGGGTCCTCTATGGTGATTGGTAGAATGGGAGGGGTCCTCTATGGTGATTGGTAGAATGGGAGGGGACGGGTCCTCTATGGTGATTGGTAGAATGGGAGGGGACAGGTCCTCTATGGTGATTGGTAGAATGGGAGGGGACGGGTCCTCTATGGTAATTGTTAGAATGGGAGGGGACGGGTCCTCTATGGTGATTGGTAGAATGGGAGGGGTCCTCTATGGTGATTGGTAGAATGGGAGGGGACGGGTCCTCTATGGCGATTGGTAGAATGGGAGGGGACCTCTATGGTGATTGGTAGAATGGGAGGGGACCTCTATGGTGATTGGTAGAATGGGAGGGGTCCTCTATGGTGATTGGTAGAATGGGAGGGGACGGGTCCTCTATGGTGATTGGTAGAATGGGAGGGGACGGGTCCTCTATGGTGATTGGTAGAATGGGAGGGGTCGGGTCCTCTATGGTAATTGGTAGAATGGGAGGGGATGGGTCCTCTATGGTAATTGGTAGAATGGGAGGGGACGGGTCCTCTATGGTAATTGGTAGAATGGGAGGGGTCCTCTATGGTGATTGGTAGAATGGGAGGGGGAGGGTCCTCTATGGTGATTAGTAGAATGGGAGGGGACGGGTCCTCTATGGTGATTGGTAGAATGGGAGGGGACGGGTCCTCTATGGTGATTGGTAGAATGGGAGGGGACGGGTCCTCTATGGCGATTGGTAGAATGGGAGGGGACGGGTCCTCTATGGCGATTGGTAGAATGGGAGGGGACGGGTCCTCTATGGTGATTGGTAGAATGGGAGGGGACGGGTCCTCTATGGTGATTAGTAGAATGGGAGGGGACGGGTCCTCTATGGTGATTGGTAGAATGGGAGGGGATGGGTCCTCTATGGTAATTGGTAGAATGGGAGGGGACGGGTCCTCTATGGTGATTGGTAGAATGGGAGGGGACGGGTCTTCTATGGTGATTGGTAGAATGGGAGGGGACGGGTCCTCTATGGCGATTGGTAGAATGGGAGGGGACGGGTCCTCTATGGCGATTGGTAGAATGGGAGGGGACGGGTCCTCTATGGTGATTGGTAGAATGGGAGGGGACGGGTCCTCTATGGTGATTGGTAGAATGGGAGGGGACGGGTCCTCTATGGTGATTGGTAGAATGGGAGGGGACGGGTCCTCTATGGTGATTGGTAGAATGGGAGGGGACGGGTCCTCTATGGTGATTGGTAGAATGGGAGGGGGAGGGTCCTCTATGGTGATTAGTAGAATGGTAGGGGACGGGTCCTCTATGGTGATTGGTAGAATGGGAGGGGACGGGTCCTCTATGGTAATTGGTAGAATGGGAGGGGACGGGTCCTCTATGGTGATTGGGACGGGTCCTCTATGGTGATTGGTAGAATGGGAGGGGACGGGTCCTCTATGGTGATTGGTAGAATGGGAGGGGACGGGTCCTCTATGGTGATTGGTAGAATGGGAAGGGACGGGTCCTCTATGGTGATTGGTAGAATGGGAGGGGACGGGTCCTCTATGGTAATTGGTAGAATGGGAGGGGTCCTCTATGGTGATTGGTAGAATGGGAGGGGGAGGGTCCTCTATGGTGATTAGTAGAATGGGAGGGGACGGGTCCTCTATGGTGATTGGTAGAATGTGAGGGGTCCTCTATGGTGATTAGTAGAATGGGAGGGGACGGGTCCTCTATGGTGATTGGTAGAATGGGAGGGGTCCTCTATGGTGATTGGTAGAATGGGAGGGGACGGGTCCTCTATGGTGATTGGTAGAATGGGAGGGGACAGGTCCTCTATGGTGATTGGTAGAATGGGAGGGGACGGGTCCTCTATGGTAATTGTTAGAATGGGAGGGGACGGGTCCTCTATGGTGATTGGTAGAATGGGAGGGGACGGGTCCTCTATGGTGATTGGTAGAATGGGAGGGGACGGGTCCTCTATGGCGATTGGTAGAATGGGAGGGGACCTCTATGGTGATTGGTAGAATGGGAGGGGACCTCTATGGTGATTGGTAGAATGGGAGGGGTCCTCTATGGTGATTGGTAGAATGGGAGGAGTCCTCTATGGTGATTGGTAGAATGGGAGGGGACGGGTCCTCTATGGTGATTGGTAGAATGGGAGGGGACGGGTCCTCTATGGTGATTGGTAGAATGGGAGGGGACGGGTCCTCTATGGTGATTGGTAGAATGGGAGGGGACGGGTCCTCTATGGTAATTGTTAGAATGGGAGGGGACGGGTCCTCTATGGTGATTGGTAGAATGGGAGGGGTCCTCTATGGTGATTGGTAGAATGGGAGGGGACGGGTCCTCTATGGCGATTGGTAGAATGGGAGGGGACCTCTATGGAGATTGGTAGAATGGGAGGGGACCTCTATGGTGATTGGTAGAATGGGAGGGGACGGGTCCTCTATGGTAATTGTTAGAATGGGAGGGGACGGGTCCTCTATGGTGATTGGTAGAATGGGAGGGGTCCTCTATGGCGATTGGTAGAATGGGAGGAGTCCTCTATGGTGATTGGTAGAATGGGAGGGGACCTCTATGGTGATTGGTAGAATGGGAGGGGTCCTCTATGGTGATTGGTAGAATGGGAGGAGTCCTCTATGGTGATTGGTAGAATGGGAGGGGACCTCTATGGTGATTAGTAGAATGGGAGGGGACCTCTATGGTGATTAGTAGAATGGGAGGGGACGGGTCCTCTATGGTGATTGGTAGAATGGGAGGAGTCCTCTATGGTGATTGGTAGAATGGGAGGGGTCCTCTATGGTGATTAGTAGAATGGGAGGGGTCCTCTATGGTGATTAGTAGAATGGGAGGGGACGGGTCCTCTATGGTGATTGGTAGAATGGGAGGGGTCGGGTCCTCTATGGTAATTGGTAGAATGGGAGGGGACGGGTCCTCTATGGTAATTGGTAGAATGGGAGGGGACGGGTCCTCTATGGTAATTGGTAGAATGGGAGGGGTCCTCTATGGTGATTGGTAGAATGGGAGGGGGAGGGTCCTCTATGGTGATTAGTAGAATGGGAGGGGACGGGTCCTCTATGGTGATTGGTAGAATGGGAGGGGACGGGTCCTCTATGGTAATTGGTAGAATGGGAGGGGACGGGTCCTCTATGGTGATTAGTAGAATGGGAGGGGACGGGTCCTCTATGGTGATTGGTAGAATGGGAGGGGACGGGTCCTCTATGGTAATTGGTAGAATGGGAGGGGACGGGTCCTCTATGGTGATTGGTAGAATGGGAGGGGACGGGTCCTCTATGGTAATTGGTAGAATGGGAAGTGACGGGTCCTCTATGGTGATTGGTAGAATGGGAGGGGTCCTCTATGGTAATTGGTAGAATGGGAGGGGACGGGTCCTCTATGGTGATTGGTAGAATGGGAGGGGACGGGTCCTCTATGGTGATTGGTAGAATGGGAAGTGACGGGTCCTCTATGGTGATTGGTAGAATGGGAGGGGACGGGTCCTCTATGGTGATTGGTAGAATGGGAGGGGGTGGGTCCTCTATGGTGATTGGTAGAATGGGAGGGGACGGGTCCTCTATGGTGATTGGTAGAATGGGAGGGGACGGGTCCTCTATGGTGATTGGTAGAATGGGAGGGGACGGGTCCTCTATGGTGATTGGTAGAATGGGAGGGGACGGGTCCTCTATGGTGATTAGTAGAATGGGAGGGGACGGGTCCTCTATGGTAATTGGTAGAATGGGAGGGGTCCTCTATGGTGATTGGTAGAATGGGAGGGGGAGGGTCCTCTATGGTGATTAGTAGAATGGGAGGGGACGGGTCCTCTATGGTGATTGGTAGAATGTGAGGGGTCCTCTATGGTGATTGGTAGAATGGGAGGGGACGGGTCCTCTATGGTGATTGGTAGAATGGGAGGGGGCGGGTCCTCTATGGTGATTGGTAGAATGGGAGGGGACGGGTCCTCTATGGTGATTGGTAGAATGGGAGGGGTCCTCTATGGTGATTGGTAGAATGGGAGGGGACGGGTCCTCTATGGTAATTGGTAGAATGGGAGGGGACAGGTCCTCTATGGTGATTAGTAGAATGGGAGGGGACGGGTCCTCTATGGTGATTGGTAGAATGGGAGGGGACGGGTCCTCTATGGTGATTAGTAGAATGGGAGGGGACGGGTCCTCTATGGTGATTGGTAGAATGGGAGGGGACGGGTCCTCTATGGTAATTGTTAGAATGGGAGGGGACGGGTCCTCTATGGTGATTGGTAGAATGGGAGGGGTCCTCTATGGTGATTGGTAGAATGGGAGGGGACGGGTCCTCTATGGCGATTGGTAGAATGGGAGGGGACCTCTATGGTGATTGGTAGAATGGGAGGGGACCTCTATGGTGATTGGTAGAATGGGAGGGGTCCTCTATGGTGATTGGTAGAATGGGAGGAGTCCTCTATGGTGATTGGTAGAATGGGAGGGGACGGGTCCTCTATGGTGATTGGTAGAATGGGAGGGGACGGGTCCTCTATGGCGATTGGTAGAATGGGAGGGGACCTCTATGGTGATTGGTAGAATGGGAGGGGACCTCTATGGTGATTGGTAGAATGGGAGGGGTCCTCTATGGTGATTGGTAGAATGGGAGGAGTCCTCTATGGTGATTGGTAGAATGGGAGGGGTCCTCTATGGTGATTGGTAGAATGGGAGGAGTCCTCTATGGTGATTGGTAGAATGGGAGGGGTCCTCTATGGTGATTAGTAGAATGGGAGGGGTCCTCTATGGTGATTAGTAGAATGGGAGGGGACGGGTCCTCTATGGTGATTGGTAGAATGGGAGGGGTCGGGTCCTCTATGGTAATTGTTAGAATGGGAGGGGACGGGTCCTCTATGGTGATTGGTAGAATGGGAGGGGACGGGTCCTCTATGGCGATTGGTAGAATGGGAGGGGACCTCTATGGTGATTGGTAGAATGGGAGGGGACCTCTATGGTGATTGGTAGAATGGGAGGGGTCCTCTATGGTGATTGGTAGAATGGGAGGAGTCCTCTATGGTGATTGGTAGAATGGGAGGGGTCCTCTATGGTGATTGGTAGAATGGGAGGAGTCCTCTATGGTGATTGGTAGAATGGGAGGGGTCCTCTATGGTGATTAGTAGAATGGGAGGGGTCCTCTATGGTGATTAGTAGAATGGGAGGGGACGGGTCCTCTATGGTGATTGGTAGAATGGGAGGGGACGGGTCCTCTATGGTGATTGGTAGAATGGGAGGGGACGGGTCCTCTATGGTGATTGGTAGAATGGGAGGGGACGGGTCCTCTATGGTGATTGGTAGAATGGGAGGGGACGGGTCCTCTATGGTGATTGGTAGAATGGGAGGGGACGGGTCCTCTATGGTGATTGGTAGAATGGGAGGGGACGGGTCCTCTATGGTGATTGGTAGAATGGGAGGGGTCCTCTATGGTGATTGGTAGAATGGGAGGGGTCCTCTATGGTGATTGGGACGGGTCCTCTATGGTGATTGGTAGAATGGGAGGGGTCCTCTATGGTGATTGGGACGGGTCCTCTATGGTGATTGGTAGAATGGGAGGGGACGGGTCCTCTATGGTGATTGGTAGAATGGGAGGGGACGGGTCCTCTATGGTGATTGGTAGAATGGGAGGGGACGGGTCCTCTATGGTAATTGTTAGAATGGGAGGGGACGGGTCCTCTATGGTGATTGGTAGAATGGGAGGGGTCCTCTATGGTAATTGGTAGAATGGGAGGGGACGGGTCCTCTATGGCGATTGGTAGAATGGGAGGGGACCTCTATGGCGATTGGTAGAATGGGAGGGGTCCTCTATGGTGATTGGTAGAATGGGAGGAGTCCTCTATGGTGATTGGTAGAATGGGAGGGGACGGGTCCTCTATGGTGATTAGTAGAATGGGAGGGGACGGGTCCTCTATGGTGATTGGTAGAATGGGAGGGGACGGGTCCTCTATGGTAATTGTTAGAATGAGAGGGGACGGGTCCTCTATGGTGATTGGTAGAATGGGAGGGGACGGGTCCTCTATGGTAATTGTTAGAATGGGAGGGGGAGGGTCCTCTATGGTGATTGGTAGAATGGGAGGGGACGGGTCCTCTATGGTGATTGGTAGAATGGGAGGGGGAGGGTCCTCTATGGTGATTAGTAGAATGGGAGGGGACGGGTCCTCTATGGTGATTGGTAGAATGTGAGGGGTCCTCTATGGTGATTGGTAGAATGGGAGGGGACGGGTCCTCTATGGTGATTGGTAGAATGGGAGGGGGCGGGTCCTCTATGGTGATTGGTAGAATGGGAGGGGACGGGTCCTCTATGGTAATTGGTAGAATGGGAGGGGACGGGTCCTCTATGGTGATTAGTAGAATGGGAGGGGACGGGTCCTCTATGGTGATTGGTAGAATGGGAGGGGACGGGTCCTCTATGGTAATTGGTAGAATGGGAGGGGACGGGTCCTCTATGGTGATTGGTAGAATGGGAGGGGACGGGTCCTCTATGGTAATTGGTAGAATGGGAAGTGACGGGTCCTCTATGGTGATTGGTAGAATGGGAGGAGTCCTCTATGGTGATTGGTAGAATGGGAGGGGACGGGTCCTCTATGGTGATTGGTAGAATGGGAGGGGGAGGGTCCTCTATGGTGATTGGTAGAATGGGAGGGGACCTCTATGGTGATTGGTAGAATGGGAGGGGACGGGTCCTCTATGGCGATTGGTAGAATGGGAGGGGACCTCTATGGTGATTGGTAGAATGGGAGGGGTCCTCTATGGTGATTGGTAGAATGGGAGGAGTCCTCTATGGTGATTGGTAGAATGGGAGGGGACGGGTCCTCTATGGTGATTGGTAGAATGGGAGGGGGAGGGTCCTCTATGGTGATTGGTAGAATGGGAGGGGATGGGTCCTCTATGGTGATTGGTAGAATGGGAGGGGACGGGTCCTCTATGGTGATTGGTAGAATGGGAGGGGACGGGTCCTCTATGGTAATTGTTAGAATGGGAGGGGACGGGTCCTCTATGGTGATTGGTAGAATGGGAGGGGTCCTCTATGGTGATTGGTAGAATGGGAGGGGACGGGTCCTCTATGGTGATTGGGACGGGTCCTCTATGGTGATTGGTAGAATGGGGGGGGGGACGGGTCCTCTATGGTGATTGGTAGAATGGGAGGGGACGGGTCCTCTATGGTAATTGGTAGAATGGGAGGGGACGGGTCCTCTATGGTAATTGGTAGAATGGGAGGGGTCCTCTATGGTGATTGGTAGAATGGGAGGGGACGGGTCCTCTATGGCGATTGGTAGAATGGGAGGGGACGGGTCCTCTATGGTGATTGGTAGAATGGGAGGGGACGGGTCCTCTATGGTAATTGGTAGAATGGGAGGGGACGGGTCCTCTATGGTGATTGGTAGAATGGGAGGGGTCCTCTATGGTGATTGGTAGAATGGGAGGGGACGGGTCCTATATGGTGATTAGTAGAATGGGAGGGGGCGGGTCCTCTATGGTGATTAGTAGAATGGGAGGGGGCGGGTCCTCTATGGTAATTGTTAGAATGGGAGGGGACGGGTCCTCTATGGTGATTGGTAGAATGGGAGGGGTCCTCTATGGTGATTGGTAGAATGGGAGGGGACGGGTCCTCTATGGTGATTGGTAGAATGGGAGGGGATGGGTCCTCTATGGTGATTGGTAGAATGGGAGGGGACGGGTCCTCTATGGTGATTGGTAGAATGGGAGGGGACGGGTCCTCTATGGTGATTGGTAGAATGGGAGGGGACGGGTCCTCTATGGTGATTGGTAGAATGGGAGGGGTCCTCTATGGTGATTGGTAGAATGGGAGGGGACGGGTCCTCTATGGTGATTGGTAGAATGGGAGGGGGAGGGTCCTCTATGGTGATTGGTAGAATGGGAGGGGACGGGTCCTCTATGGTGATTGGTAGAATGGGAGGGGACGGGTCCTCTATGATGATTGGTAGAATGGGAGGGGACGGGTCCTCTATGGTGATTGGTAGAATGGGGGGGGACGGGTCCTCTATGGTGATTGGTAGAATGGGAGGGGTCCTCTATGGTGATTGGTAGAATGGGAGGGGTCCTCTATGGTGATTGGGACGGGTCCTCTATGGTGATTGGTAGAATGGGAGGGGACGGGTCCTCTATGGTGATTGGTAGAATGGGAGGGGTCCTCTATGGTGATTGGTGGAATGGGACGGGTCCTCTATGGTGATTGGTAGAATGGGAGGGGTCCTCTATGGTGATTGGGACGGGTCCTCTATGATGATTGGTAGAATGGGAGGGGACGGGTCCTCTATGGTGATTGGTAGAATGGGAGGGGGCGGGTCCTCTATGGTGATTGGTAGAATGGGAGGGGACGGGTCTTCTATGGTGATTGGTAGAATGGGAGGGGTCCTCTATGGTGATTGGTGGAATGGGAGGGGTCCTCTATGGTGATTGGGACGGGTCCTCTATGGTGATTGGTAGAATGGGAGGGGACGGGTCCTCTATGATGATTGGTAGAATGGGAGGGGACGGGTCCTCTATGGTGATTGGTAGAATGGGAGGGGACGGGTCTTCTATGGTGATTGGTAGAATGGGAGGGGACGGGTCCTCTATGGTGATTGGTAGAATGGGGGGGGGACGGGTCCTCTATGGTGATTGGTAGAATGGGGGGGGGACGGGTCCTCTATGGTGATTGGTAGAATGGGAGGGGTCCTCTATGGTGATTGGTGGAATGGGGGGGGACGGGTCCTCTATGGTGATTGGTAGAATGGGAGGGGTCCTCTATGGTGATTGGTGGAATGGGAGGGGACGGGTCCTCTATGGTGATTGGTAGAATGGGAGGGGAATATTTAGTGACATTGAACATCTCCACAATGATATACAAGCAGCAATAATGAACGCTCCCCTTAATGGTGGGGGGGGGGGTGCACTGACCTCGCGCTCGGACTCCTCCTGGTACTGGGCGTTGGTCAGAAGCTCCTGCAGCCCTTTCCTCACCACGTCCCGGTTGCAGCACGCTCCCAGTGTGGCCCCAATACACTTGTATAGGAAGTTCTGAGAAGAGAGCAGAAGACACATGAAGCAATGGCACCCCCTGCTGGCTGTTCCCAGTACACCGGGCTGTGCTGGCTGTTATATACGCAGAGCACCTCCTGAGCGCGTATATAGATGGGCGGAGAGGAAGGATGATTGTTGTCCATGATTGGTGGATCCGCACTAGCTCCACCCACTTCATCTCACCCTCAGCATTGGATTTTGTATTCATTTACTAATTATGCGAATGTAGCGAGAGAAGTGAGACTTCCATGCAAGGCCCTGGAATCAAAGCGTTATCCAATCCTAGCAACCCGAGTGTGACTCCATGTGGTCCCCCCCCCCCCTAAAGACATAAATATTCAGTGCAGGGACATGAATAGTGATTGTGGGTGGAGGATGGGACGGTCACTTACCTTCTGTATGGTGGAGGAGCTGTAGGTGTTGAGCTGTTTCCTCATCTCCTGGGAGAGATCGCAGGTCCATCCGTCATCACCGACCGTCTGCAGAGAGTCCGCCAGGAGCTGCAACACCACAGGAGGAGGAGATGTACCGTCACTGCACCGCCACACCGCGGGGAGCGCACCGCCACACACCGCATGGAACACACACCGCGGGGAGCGCACCACCATACACCGCACGGAGCACACCGCCACACATACATCGCAGGGAGCGCACCGCCACACACACACTGCGGGGAGCGCACCGCCACACACACACTGCGGGGAGCGCACCGCCACACACACACACTGCGGGGAGCGCACCGCCACACACACACACTGCGGGGAGCGCACCGCCACACACACACTGCGGGGAGCGCACCGCCACACACACACTGCGGGGAGCGCACCGCCACACACACACTGCGGGGAGCGCACCGCCACACACACACTGCGGGGAGCGCACCGCCACACACACACACCGCGGGGAGCGCACCGCCACACACACACCGCGGGGAGTGCACCACCACACACACACCACAGGGAGCGCACCACCACACACCACAGGGAGTGCACCACCGCACACCACAGGGAGCGCACCACCACACACACACTGCGGGGAGCACACCACACACACCGCAGGGAGCGCACCACCACACACACACACACACACACCGCAGGAAGCGCACCACCACACACACACCGCACGGAGCGCACCGCCACACACCGCATGGAACACACACCGCGGGGAGCGCACCGCCACACACCGCATGGAACACACACCGCGGGGAGCGCACCACCATACACCGCACGGAGCGCACCGCCACACATACATCGCAGGGAGCGCACCGCCACACACACACTGCGGGGAGCGCACCGCCACACACACACACTGCGGGGAGCGCACCGCCACACACACACACTGCGGGGAGCGCACCGCCACACACAAACACCGCCACACACACACCGCAGGGAGCGCACTGCCACACACACTGCGGGGAGCGCACCCCCACACACCACAGGGAGCGCACCACCACACACACACTGCGGGGAGCACACCACATACACACTGCGAGGAGCGCACCGCCACAAACTGCGGGGAGCGCACCGCCACACACTGCGGGGAGCGCACCGCCACACACACACACTGCGGGGAGCGCACCGCCACACACACACACTGCGGGGAGCGCACCGCCACACACACACACACTGCGGGGAGCGCACCGCCACACACACACACTGCGGGGAGCGCACCGCCACACACACACACTGCGGGGAGCGCACCGCCACACACACACTGCGGGGAGCGCACCGCCACACACACACTGCGGGGAGCCACACAGAAAACACACTCCTACACACTATAGGCAGCACACCACAAAACACAACGGGGAGCGCACCGTCACACACACACTGCGGGGAGCGCACCGCCACACACACACACCGCAGGAGGCGCACCACCACACACACACACTGCGAGGAGCGCACCGCCACACACTGCGGGGAGCACACACACCACACAGAGCGCACTACACCACAGAAAACACACTGCTACACACCATAGGGAGCACACCGGGGAGCGCACCGTCACACACCACAGTATTGGAGCCATTCTCTGCATCCCCCCCTGGTGCCTCTCATACATACAGTGAAGGAAAAAAGTATTTGATCAGCTGCTGATTTTGTGCATTTGCCCACTGACAACGAAACGATCGGTCAATAATTTTATTGGTCGGTTTATTATAACAGTGAGAGAATAACAAAAATATCCAGAAAAACGCATTTCCAAAAAGTTATAAATTGATTTGCATTTTAATGAGTGAAATAAGTATTTGATCCCCTATCAATCAGTAAGATTTCTGTCTCCCAGATGTCTTCTATACAGGTAACAAGCTGAGATTAGGAGCACTGTCTCTCGCTCTCTCTTATAGGGAGTGCTCCTAATCTCAGCTTGTTAACTGTATAAAAGACACCTGTCCACAGAATCAATCAGATTCCAATCTCTCCACCATGGCCAACACCAAAGATCTGTCCAAGGATGTCGGGGAGAAGATTGTAGATCTACACAAGGCTGGAATGGGCCACAAGACCATCGCCAAGCTCTTGGTGAGGGGTGACAACAGTTGGTGGGATTATTCACAAATGGAGGAAACACAAAATAGAAGAAACACAAAATAGAAGAAACACAAAACACAAAATAACGATCGATCTCCCTCGGTCTGGGGCTCCATACAAGATCTCACCTGGTGGAGGTTCAATGATCATGAGAACGGTGAGGAATCAGCCCAGAACTACACGGGAGAATCTTGTCAATGATCTCAGCTGGGACCATAGTCACCAAGAAAACAATCGGTAACACACTACACCGTGATCGACTGAAATCCTGCAGCCCCCGCAAGGTCCCCCTCAGGAAATCACATGTACAGGTCCGTCTGAAGATTACTAATGAACATCGAATGATTCCGAGGAGAACTGGGGAAAGTGTTGTGGTCAGAGGAGACCAAAATCGTGATCTTTGGCATCAACTCAACTCTCCGCGTTTGGGCATCGAGGATGGGTCATGGACGGGTCTTCCAGCATGACAATGACCCAAAACACACAGCCAAGAGAATAAAGGAGGGGCTCAAGAAGAAGCACATTATGGTACTGAAGTAGCCTAGCCAGTCTCCAGACCTTAATCCCATAGAAAATATGCGGAGGGAGCTGAAGGTTCGAGTTTCCAAACGTTATCCTGGAAACCTTAATGACTTGGAGAGGATCTGCAAAGAGGACAAAATCGCTCCTGAGATGTGTGCAAACCTGGAGGCCAACTCCAAGAAACGTCTTACCTCTGTGATCACCAACAAGGGTTTCTCCACCAACTACTAAGTCATGTTTTGTGAAGGGTTCACATACTTATTTCACTCATTAAAATGCAAATCAATTTATAACTTTTTTTGAAATGCGTTTTTCTGAATATTTTTGTTGTTATTCTCTCTCTGTTATAATAAACCGACCAATAAAATTATAGACGATCGTTTCTTTGTCACAAAATCAGCAGCCGATCAAATACTTATTTTCCCCTCACTGTAATACAGTCCATACAGTCCTCCCTCCCCATCGCCCCCTGGTGCCTCTCATACATAGTACAGTTCTCCCTCCCCATCGCCCCCTGGTGCCTCTCATACATAGTACAGTCCTCCCTCCCCATCACCCCCTGGCGCCTCCTATACATAGTACAGTCCTCCCTCCCCATCACCCCCTGGTGCCTCCTATACATAGTGCAGTCCTCCCTCCCCATCGCCCCCTGGTGCCTCTCATACATAGTACAGTCCTCCCTCCCCATCGCCCCCTGGTGCCTCCTATACATAGTACAGTCCTCCCTCCCCATCGCCCCCTGGTGCCTCCTATACATAGTACAGTCCTCACTTCCCATCGCCCCCGGTGCCTCTCATTCCCAGTACAGTCCTCCCTCCCCATCGCCCCCTGGTGCCTCCTATACATAGTACAGTCCTCCCTCCCCATCGCCCCCTGGTGCCTCTCATACATAGTACAATCCTCCCTCCCCATCACCCCCTGGTGCCTCTCATACATAGTACAGTCCTCCCTCCCCATCACCCCCTGGTGCCTCTCATACATAGTACAATCCTCCCTCCCCATCACCCCCTGGTGCCTCTCATACATAGTACAGTCCTCCCTCCCCATCACCCCCTGGTGCCTCTCATACATAGTACAGTCCTCCCTCCCCATCACCCCCTGGTGCCTCTCATACATAGTACAATCCTCCCTCCCCATCGCCCCCTGGTGCCTCTCATACATAGTACAATCCTCCCTCCCCATCACCCCCTGGTGCCTCTCATACATAGTACAGTCCTCCCTCCCCATCACCCCCTGGTGCCTCTCATACATAGTACAATCCTCCCTCCCCATCACCCCCTGGTGCCTCTCATACATAGTACAGTCCTCCCTCCCCATCACCCCCTGGTGCCTCCTATACATAGTACAGTCCTCCCTCCCCATCGCCCCCTGGTGCCTCCCACACATAGTACAGTCCTTCCTCCCCATCGCCCCCTGGTGCCTCCTATACATAGTACAGTCCTCCCTCCCATCACCCCCTGGTGCCTCCTATACATAGTTCAGTCCTCCCTCCCCATCGCCCCCTGGTGCCTCTCATACATAGTACAGTCCTCCCTCCCATCACCCCCTGGTGCATCTCATACATAGTACAGTCCTCCCTCCCCATCGCCCCCTGGTGCCTCCCACACATAGTACAATTCTCCCTCCCCATCGCCCCCTGGTGCCTCCCACACATAGTACAGTCCTCCCTCCCCATCACCCCCTGGTGCCTCTCATACATAGTACAGTCCTCCCTCCCCATCGCCCCCTGGTGCCTCTCATACATAGTACAGTCCTCCCTCCCCATCGCCCCCTGGTGCCTCTCATACATAGTACAGTCCTCCCTCCCAATCGCCCCCTGGTGCCTCCTATACATAGTACAGTCCCCCCTCACCATGTCCCCTGGTGCCTCCTATACATAGTACAGTCCTCCCTCCCCATCGCCCCCTGGTGCCTCCTATACATAGTACAGTCCTCCCTTCCCATCGCCCCCTGGTGCCTCTCATACATAGTACAGTCCTCCCTCCCCATCGCCCCCTGGTGCCTCCTATACATAGTACAGTCCTCCCTCCCCATCGCCCCCTGGTGGCTCCTATACATAGTACAGTCCTCCCTCCCCATCGCCCCCTGGTGCCTCTCATACATAGTACAATCCTCCCTCCCCATCACCCCCTGGTGCCTCTCATACATAGTACAGTCCTCCCTCCCCATCACCCCCTGGTGCCTCTCATACATAGTACAATCCTCCCTCCCCATCACCCCCTGGTGCCTCTCATACATAGTACAGTCCTCCCTCCCCATCACCCCCTGGTGCCTCCTATACATAGTACAGTCCTCCCTCCCCATCGCCCCCTGGTGCCTCTCATACATAGTACAGTCCTCCCTCCCCATCGCCCCCTTGTGCCTCTCATACATAGTACAGTCCTCCCTCCCCATCACCCCTGGTGCCTCTCATACATAGTACAGTCCTCCCTCCCCATCGCCCCCTGGTGCCTCTCATACATAGTACAGTCCTCCCTCCCCATCACCCCCTGGTGCCTCCTATACATAGTACAATCCTCCCTCCCATCACCCCCTGGTGCCTCCTATACATAATACAGTCCAGGAGACCAAAATCGAGATCTTTGGCATCAACTCAACTCGCCGTGTTTGGGCATTGAAAATGGGTCATGGATGGGTCTTCCAGCATGACAATGACCCAAAACACACAGCCAAGAGAACAAAGGAGTGACTCAAGAAGAAGCACATTATGGTACTGAAGTAGCCTAGCCAGTCTCCAGACCTTAATCCCATAGAAAATATGTGGAGGGAGCTGAATGTTCGAGTTTCCAAACGTTATCCTGGAAACCTTAAAGGGGTTGTAAAGGTAAAAAATTTTTCACCTTAATGCATTATATGCGTTAAGGTGAAAAAACTTTTGACAATACTGCCGCCCCCCAGCACCCCCGTTTTACTTACCTGACACCTCGAATCTCCGCTGCTCGTTCCCGTCATCTCTATTGCAGCTCAGCCTGGTCGCTGATTGGCTGCAGTGGATGGATTGAAAGCAGCGCAGCCATTGGCTCGCGCTGCTGTCAATCACATCCGATGACGCGGCGCGCCGGGGGGCGGGGCCGAGTGATACAGTGAGCGGCTATAGCCGCCGGCTGTATCACGGAAGCACGCCCGCAAGAACTAACCACCATGCGAGGGAGCTCGCATTAAGGTGGATAGTTCTTGCGGGGAGGAGCTGAAACAGCCGCCAAGGGACCCCAGAAGAGCAGGTTCGGGGCCACTCTGTGCAGAACGAGCTGCACAGTAAAGGTAAGTATGACATGTTAGTTATTTTTAAAAAAAAAAAAAAATTACCTTTACAACCCCTTTAATGACTTGGAGATCTGCAAAGAGGACAAAATCCCTCCTGAGATGTGTGGAAACTGATCACCAACTCCAAGAAACGTCTGACCTCTGTGATCACCAACAAGGGTTTCTCCACCAACCACTAAGTCATGTTTTGTGAAGGGTTCACATACTTATTTCACTCATTAAAATGCAAATCAATTTATAACTTTTTTTGAAATGCGTTTTTCTGAATATTTTTGTTGTTATTCTATCGCTGTTATAATAAACCAACCAATAAAATTATAGACGATCGTTTCTTTGTCACAAAATCAGCAGCCGATCAAATACTTATTTTCCCCTCACTGTAATACAGTCCATACAGTCCTCCCTCCCCATCGCCCCCTGGTGCCTCCCACACATAGTACAGTCCTCCCTCCCCATCACCCCCTGGTGCCTCTCATACATAGTACAGTCCTCCCTCCCCATCGCCCCCTGGTGCCTCTCATACATAGTACAGTCCTCCCTCCCCATCGCCCCCTGGTGCCTCCTATACATAGTACAGTCCTCCCTCCCCATCGCCCCCTGGTGCCTCCTATACATAGTACAGTCCTCCCTCCCCATCGCCCCCTGGTGCCTCTCATACATAGTACAGTCCTCCCTCCCCATCACCCCCTGGTGCCTCTCATACATAGTACAGTCCTCCCTCCCCATCGCCCCCTGGTGCCTCTCATACATAGTACAGTCCTCCCTCCCCATCGCCCCCTGGTGCCTCTCATACATAGTACAGTCCTCCCTCCCCATCGCCCCCTGGTGCCTCTCATACATAGTACAGTCCTCCCTCCCCATCGCCCCCTGGTGCCTCCTATACATAGTACAGTCCTCCCTCCCCATCGCCCCCTGGTGCCTGTCATACATAGTACAGTCCTCCCTCCCCATCGCCCCCTGGTGCCTCCTATACATAGTACAGTCCTCCCTCCCCATCGCCCCCTGGTGCCTCCTATACATAGTACAGTCCTCCCTCCCCATCACCCCCTGGTGCCTCCTATACATAGTACAGTCCTCCCTCCCCATCGCCCCCTGGTGCCTCCTATACATAGTACAGTCCTCCCTCCCCATCGCCCCCTGGTGCCTCCTATACATAGTACAGTCCTCCCTCCCCATCACCCCCTGGTGCCTCCTATACATAGTACAGTCCTCCCTCCCCATCGCCCCCTGGTGCCTCTCATACATAGTACAGTCCCCCCTCCCCATCGCCCCCTTGTGCCTCCTATACATAGTACAGTCCTAACTCCCCATCGCCCCCTGGTGCCTCCTATACATAGTACAGTCCTCCCTCCCCATGACCCCCTGGTGCCTCTCATACATAGTACAGTCCTCCCTCCCCATCGCCCCCTGGTGCCTCCCACACATAGTACAGTCCTCCCTCCCCATCGCCCCCTGGTGCCTCTCATACATAGTACAATCCTCCCTCCCCATCGCCCCCTGGTGCCTCCTATACATAGTACAGTCCTCCCTCCCCATCACCCCCTGGTGCCTCCTATACATAGTACAGTCCTCCCTCCCCATCGCCCCCTGGTGCCTCTCATACATAGTACAGTCCTCCCTCCCCATCGCCCCCTGGTGCCTCCTATACATAGTACAGTCCTCCCTCCCCATCGCCCCCTGGTGCCTCCTATACATAGTACAGTCCTCCCTCCCCATCGCCCCCTGGTGCCTCCTATACATAGTACAGTCCTCCCTCCCCATCGCCCCCTGGTGCCTCCTATACATAGTACAGTCCTCCCTCCCCATCACCCCCTGGTGCCTCCTATACATAGTACAGTCCTCCCTCCCCATCGCCCCCTGGTGCCTCCTATACATAGTACAGTCCTCCCTCCCCATTGCCCCCTGGTGCCTCCTATACATAGTACAGTCCTCCCTCCCCATCACCCCCTGGTGCCTCCTATACATAGTACAGTCCTCCCTCCCCATCGCCCCCTGGTGCCTCTCATACATAGTACAGTCCCCCCTCCCCATCGCCCCCTTGTGCCTCCTATACATAGTACAGTCCTAACTCCCCATCGCCCCCTGGTGCCTCCTATACATAGTACAGTCCTCCCTCCCCATGACCCCCTGGTGCCTCTCATACATAGTACAGTCCAGGAGACCAAAATCGAGATCTTTAGCATTAAAATGCAAATCAATTTATAACTTTTTTTGAAATGCGTTTTTCTGAATATTTTTGTTGTTATTCTATCGCTGTTATAATAAACCAACCAATAAAATTATAGACGATCGTTTCTTTGTCACAAAATCAGCAGCCGATCAAATACTTATTTTCCCCTCACTGTAATACAGTCCTCACTCCCCATCGCCCCCTGGTGCCTCCTATACATAGTACAGTCCTCACTCCCCATCGCCCCCTGGTGCCTCCCACACATAGTACAGTTTTCCCTCCCCATCACCCCCTGGTGCCTCCTATACATAGTACAGTCCTCCCTCCCCATCGCCCCCTGGTGCCTCCCACACATAGTACAATCCTCCCTCCCCATCGCCCCCTGGTGCCTCCCACACATAGTACAGTCCTCCCCATCACCCCCTGGTGCCTCTCATACATAGTACAGTCCTCCCTCCCCATCGCCCCCCTCTACTCGCCGTGTTTGGGCATTGAAAATGGGTCATGGATGGGTCTTCCAGCATGACAATGACCCAAAACACACAGCCAAGAGAACAAAGGAGTAGCTCAAGAAGAAGCACATTATGGTACTGAAGTAGCCTAGCCAGTCTCCAGACCTTAATCCCATAGAAAATATGTGGAGGGAGCTGAATGTTCGAGATTCCAAACGTTATCCTGGAAACCTTAATGACTTGGAGATCTGCAAAGAGGACAAAATCCCTCCTGAGATGTGTGCAAACCTGGAGGCCAACTCCAAGAAACGTCTTACCTCTGTGATCACCAACAAGGGTTTCTCCACCAACTACTAAGTCACGTTTTGTGAAGGGTTCACATACTTATTTCACTCATTAAAATGCAAATCAATTTATAACTTTTTTTGAAATGCGTTTTTCTGAATATTTTTGTTGTTATTCTATCGCTGTTATAATAAACCAACCAATAAAATTATAGACGATCGTTTCTTTGTCACAAAATCAGCAGCCGATCAAATACTTATTTTCCCCTCACTGTAATACAGTCCATACAGTCCTCACTCCCCATCGCCCCCTGGTGCCTCCCACACATAGTACAGTCCTCCCTCCCCATCACCCCCTGGTGCCTCTCATACATAGTACAGTCCTCCCTCCCCATCGCCCCCTGGTGCCTCTCATACATAGTACAGTCCTCCCTCCCCATCGCCCCCTGGTGCCTCTCATACATAGTACAGTCCTCCCTCCCCATCACCCCCTGGTGCCTCTCATACATAGTACAGTCCTCCCTCCCCATCGCCCCCTGGTGCCTCTCATACATAGTACAGTCCTCCCTCCCCATCGCCCCCTGGTGCCTCTCATACATAGTACAGTCCTCCCTCCCCATCGCCCCCTGGTGCCTCTCATACATAGTACAGTCCTCCCTCCCCATCGCCCCCTGGTGCCTCCTATACATAGTACAGTCCTCCCTCCCCATCGCCCCCTGGTGCCTGTCATACATAGTACAGTCCTCCCTCCCCATCGCCCCCTGGTGCCTCCTATACATAGTACAGTCCTCCCTCCCCATCGCCCCCTGGTGCCTCCTATACATAGTACAGTCCTCCCTCCCCATCACCCCCTGGTGCCTCCTATACATAGTACAGTCCTCCCTCCCCATCGCCCCCTGGTGCCTCCTATACATAGTACAGTCCTCCCTCCCCATCGCCCCCTGGTGCCTCCTATACATAGTACAGTCCTCCCTCCCCATCACCCCCTGGTGCCTCCTATACATAGTACAGTCCTCCCTCCCCATCGCCCCCTGGTGCCTCTCATACATAGTACAGTCCCCCCTCCCCATCGCCCCCTTGTGCCTCCTATACATAGTACAGTCCTAACTCCCCATCGCCCCCTGGTGCCTCCTATACATAGTACAGTCCTCCCTCCCCATGACCCCCTGGTGCCTCTCATACATAGTACAGTCCTCCCTCCCCATCGCCCCCTGGTGCCTCCCACACATAGTACAGTCCTCCCTCCCCATCGCCCCCTGGTGCCTCTCATACATAGTACAATCCTCCCTCCCCATCGCCCCCTGGTGCCTCTTATACATAGTACAGTACTCCCTCCCCATCGCCCCCTGGTGCCTCCTATACATAGTACAGTCCTCCCTCCCCATCACCCCCTGGTGCCTCCTATACATAGTACAGTCCTCCCTCCCCATCGCCCCCTGGTGCCTCTCATACATAGTACAGTCCTCCCTCCCCATCGCCCCCTGGTGCCTCCTATACATAGTACAGTCCTCCCTCCCCATCGCCCCCTGGTGCCTGTCATACATAGTACAGTCCTCCCTCCCCATCGCCCCCTGGTGCCTCCTATACATAGTACAGTCCTCCCTCCCCATCGCCCCCTGGTGCCTCCTATACATAGTACAGTCCTCCCTCCCCATCACCCCCTGGTGCCTCCTATACATAGTACAGTCCTCCCTCCCCATCGCCCCCTGGTGCCTCCTATACATAGTACAGTCCTCCCTCCCCATCGCCCCCTGGTGCCTCCTATACATAGTACAGTCCTCCCTCCCCATCACCCCCTGGTGCCTCCTATACATAGTACAGTCCTCCCTCCCCATCGCCCCCTGGTGCCTCTCATACATAGTACAGTCCCCCCTCCCCATCGCCCCCTTGTGCCTCCTATACATAGTACAGTCCTAACTCCCCATCGCCCCCTGGTGCCTCCTATACATAGTACAGTCCTCCCTCCCCATGACCCCCTGGTGCCTCTCATACATAGTACAGTCCTCCCTCCCCATCGCCCCCTGGTGCCTCCCACACATAGTACAGTCCTCCCTCCCCATCGCCCCCTGGTGCCTCTCATACATAGTACAATCCTCCCTCCCCATCGCCCCCTGGTGCCTCTTATACATAGTACAGTACTCCCTCCCCATCGCCCCCTGGTGCCTCCTATACATAGTACAGTCCTCCCTCCCCATCACCCCCTGGTGCCTCCTATACATAGTACAGTCCTCCCTCCCCATCGCCCCCTGGTGCCTCTCATACATAGTACAGTCCTCCCTCCCCATCGCCCCCTGGTGCCTCTTATACATAGTACAGTACTCCCTCCCCATCGCCCCCTGGTGCCTCCTATACATAGTACAGTCCTCCCTCCCCATCACCCCCTGGTGCCTCCTATACATAGTACAGTCCTCCCTCCCCATCGCCCCCTGGTGCCTCTCATACATAGTACAGTCCTCCCTCCCCATCGCCCCCTGGTGCCTCCTATACATAGTACAGTCCTCCCTCCCCATCGCCCCCTGGTGCCTCCTATACATAGTACAGTCCTCCCTCCCCATCACCCCCTGGTGCCTCCTATACATAGTACAGTCCTCCCTCCCCATCGCCCCCTGGTGCCTCCTATACATAGTACAGTCCTCCCTCCCCATCGCCCCCTGGTGCCTCCTATACATAGTACAGTCCTCCCTCCCCATCACCCCCTGGTGCCTCCTATACATAGTACAGTCCTCCCTCCCCATCGCCCCCTGGTGCCTCTCATACATAGTACAGTCCTCCCTCCCCATCGCCCCCTGGTGCCTCTCATACATAGTACAATCCTCCCTCCCCATCGCCCCCTGGTGCCTCTTATACATAGTACAGTACTCCCTCCCCATCGCCCCCTGGTGCCTCCTATACATAGTACAGTCCTCCCTCCCCATCACCCCCTGGTGCCTCCTATACATAGTACAGTCCTCCCTCCCCATCGCCCCCTGGTGCCTCTCATACATAGTACAGTCCTCCCTCCCCATGACCCCCTGGTGCCTCTCATACATAGTACAGTCCAGGAGACCAAAATCGAGATCTTTAGCATTAAAATGCAAATCAATTTATAACTTTTTTTGAAATGCGTTTTTCTGAATATTTTTGTTGTTATTCTATCGCTGTTATAATAAACCAACCAATAAAATTATAGACGATCGTTTCTTTGTCACAAAATCAGCAGCCGATCAAATACTTATTTTCCCCTCACTGTAATACAGTCCTCACTCCCCATCGCCCCCTGGTGCCTCCTATACATAGTACAGTCCTCACTCCCCATCGCCCCCTGGTGCCTCCCACACATAGTACAGTTTTCCCTCCCCATCACCCCCTGGTGCCTCCTATACATAGTACAGTCCTCCCTCCCCATCGCCCCCTGGTGCCTCCCACACATAGTACAATCCTCCCTCCCCATCGCCCCCTGGTGCCTCCCACACATAGTACAGTCCTCCCCATCACCCCCTGGTGCCTCTCATACATAGTACAGTCCTCCCTCCCCATCGCCCCCCTCTACTCGCCGTGTTTGGGCATTGAAAATGGGTCATGGACGGGTCTTCCAGCATGACAATGACCCAAAACACACAGCCAAGAGAACAAAGGAGTAGCTCAAGAAGAAGCACATTATGGTACTGAAGTAGCCTAGCCAGTCTCCAGACCTTAATCCCATAGAAAATATGTGGAGGGAGCTGAATGTTCGAGATTCCAAACGTTATCCTGGAAACCTTAATGACTTGGAGATCTGCAAAGAGGACAAAATCGCTCCTGAGATGTGTGCAAACCTGGAGGCCAACTCCAAGAAACGTCTTACCTCTGTGATCACCAACAAGGGTTTCTCCACCAACTACTAAGTCATGTTTTGTGAAGGGTTCACATACTTATTTCACTCATTAAAATGCAAATCAATTTATAACTTTTTTTTAAATGCGTTTTTCGGAATATTTTTGTTGTTATTCTCTCTCTGTTATAATAAACCGACCAATAAAATTATAGACGATCGTTTCTTTGTCACAAAATCAGCAGCCGATCAAATACTTATTTTCCCCTCACTGTAATACAGTCCATACAGTCCTCCCTCCCCATCGCCCCCTGGTGCCTCTCATACATAGTACAGTTCTCCCTCCCCATCGCCCCCTGGTGCCTCCCACACATAGTACAGTTCTCCCTCCCCATCACCCCCTGGTGCCTCCCACACATAGTACAGTCCTCCCTCCCCATCGCCCCCTGGTGCCTCCCACACAAAGTACAGTCCTCCCTCCCCATCGCCCCCTGGTGCCTCCTATACATAGTACAGTCCTCCCTTCCCATCACCCCCTGGTGCCTCCTATACATAGTACAGTCCTCCCTTCCCATCACCCCCTGGTGCCTCCTATACATAGTACAGTCCTCCCTTCCCATCACCCCCTGGTGCCTCCTATACATAGTACAGTCCTCCCTCCCCATCGCCCCCTGGTGCCTCTCATACATAGTACAGTCCTCCCTCCCCATCACCCACCTGGTGCCTCTCATACATAGTACAGTCCTCCCTCCCCATCGCCCCCTGGTGCCTCCTATACATAGTACAATCCTCCCTCCCCATCACCCCCTGGTACCTCCCATACATTGTACAGTCCTCCCTCCCCATCGCCCCCTGGTGCTTCTCATACATAGTACAATCCTCCCTCCACATCACCCCCCTGGTGCCTCCTATACATAGTACAGTCCTCCCTCCCCATCACCCCCTGGTGCCTCCTATATATAGTACAGTCCTTCCTCCCCATCGCCCCCTGGTGCCTCCTATACATAGTACAATCCTCCCTCCCCTTCGCCCCCTGATGCCTCCCACACATAGTACAGTCCTCCCTCCCCATCACCCCCTGGTGCCTCTCATACATAGTACAGTCCTCCCTCCCCATCACCCCCTGGTGCCTCCTATACATAGTACAGTCCTCCCTCCCCATCGCCCCCTGGTGCCTCCTACACATAGTACAGTCCTCCCTCCCCATCACCCCCTGGTGCCTCCTATACATAGTACAGTCCTCCCTCCCCATCACCCCCTGGTGCCTCTCATACATAGTACAGTCCTCCCTCCCCATCGCCCCCTGGTGCCTCTCATACATAGTACAGTCCTCCCTCCCCATCGCCCCCTGGTGCCTCCCACACATAGTACAGTCCTCCCTCCCCATCGCCCCCTGGTGCCTCTCATACATAGTATAATCCTCCCTCCCCATCGCCCCCTGGTGCCTCCCACACACAGTACAGTCCTCCCTCCCCATCGCCCCCTGGTGCCTCTCATACATAGTACAGTCCTCCCTCCCACTCGCCCCCTGGTGCCTCCTATACATAGTACAGTCCTTCCTCCCCATCGCCCCCTGGTGCCTCCTATACATAGTACAATCCTCCCTCCCCATCGCCCCCTGGTGCCTCTCATACATAGTACAGTCCTCACTCCCCATCGCCCCCTGGTGCCTCCCACACATAGTACAATCCTCCCTCCCCATCGCCCCCTGGTGCCTCCTATACATAGTACAGTCCTCCCTCCCCATCAACCCCTGGTGCCTCTCATACATAGTACAGTCCTCCCTCCCCATCACCCCCTGGTGCCTCCTATACATAGTACAGTCCTCCCTCCCCATCACCCCCTGGTGCCTTTTATACATAGTACAGTCCTCCCTCCCCATCACCCCCTGGTGCCTCTCACACGTAGTACAGTTCTCCCTCCCCATCGCCCCCTGGTGCCTCCCACACATAGTACAGTCCTCCCTCCCCATCACCCCCTAGTGCCTCTCATACATAGTGCAGTCCTCCCTCCCCATCAACCCCTGGTGCCACCTATACATAGTACAGTCCTCCCTCCCCATCACCCCCTGGTGCCTCCCACACATAGTACAATCCTCCCTCCCCATCACCCCCTAGTGCCTCTCATACATAGTGCAGTCCTCCCTCCCCATCAACCCCTGGTGCCTCCTATACATAGTACAGTCCTCCCTCCCCATCACCCCCTGGTGCCTCCCACACACAGTACAGTCCTCCCTCCCCATCACCTCCGGGTGCCTCCCACACACAGTCCAGTCCTCCCTCCCCATCGCCCCCTGGTGCCTCTCATACATAATACAGTCCTCCCTCCCCATCACCCCCTGGTGCCTCCTATACATAGTACAGTCCTCCCTCCCCATCGCCCCCTGGCGCCTCTCATACATAGTACAATCCTCCCTCCCCATCGCCCCCTGGTGCCTCCTACACATAGTACAGTCCTCCCTCCCCATCGCCCCCTGGTGCCTCCTATACATAGTACAGTCCTTCCTCCCCATCGCCCCCTGGTGCCTCCTATACATAGTACAATCCTCCCTCCCCATCGCCCCCTGGTGCCTCTCATACATAGTACAGTCCTCCCTCCCCATCACCCCCTGGTGCCTCTCATACATAGTACAATCTTCCCTCCCCATCACCCCCTGGTGCCTCCTATACATAGTACAGTCCTCCCTCCCCATCGCCCCCTGGTGCCTCCTACACATAGTACAGTCCTCCCTCCCCATCGCCCCCTGGTGCCTCCTATACATAGTACAGTCCTCCCTATCACCCCCCTGGTGCCTCCCACACATAGTACAGTCCTCCCTCCCCATCGCCCCCTGGTGCCTCTCATACATAGTACAATCCTCCCTCCCCATCGCCCCCTGGTGCCTCCTATACATAGTACAGTCCTCCCTTCCCATCACCCCCTGGTGCCTCCTATACATAGTACAGTCCTCCCTTCCCATCACCCCCTGGTGCCTCCTATACATAGTACAGTCCTCCCTCCCCATCGCCCCCTGGTGCCTCTCATACATAGTACAGTCCTCCCTCCCCATCACCCACCTGGTGCCTCTCATACATAGTACAGTCCTCCCTCCCCATCGCCCCCTGGTGCCTCCTATACATAGTACAATCCTCCCTCCCCATCACCCCCTGGTACCTCCCATACATTGTACAGTCCTCCCTCCCCATCGCCCCCTGGTGCTTCTCATACATAGTACAATCCTCCCTCCCCATCACCCCCCTGGTGCCTCCTATACATAGTACAGTCCTCCCTCCCCATCACCCCCTGGTGCCTCCTATATATAGTACAGTCCTTCCTCCCCATCGCCCCCTGGTGCCTCCTATACATAGTACAATCCTCCCTCCCCTTCGCCCCCTGATGCCTCTCATACATAGTACAGTCCTCCCTCCCCATCACCCCCTGGTGCCTCTCATACATAGTACAGTCCTCCCTCCCCATCACCCCCTGGTGCCTCCTATACATAGTACAGTCCTCCCTCCCCATCGCCCCCTGGTGCCTCCTACACATAGTACAGTCCTCCCTCCCCATCACCCCCTGGTGCCTCCTATACATAGTACAGTCCTCCCTCCCCATCACCCCCTGGTGCCTCTCATACATAGTACAGTCCTCCCTCCCCATCGCCCCCTGGTGCCTCTCATACATAGTACAGTCCTCCCTCCCCATCGCCCCCTGGTGCCTCCCACACATAGTACAGTCCTCCCTCCCCATCGCCCCCTGGTGCCTCTCATACATAGTATAATCCTCCCTCCCCATCGCCCCCTGGTGCCTCCCACACACAGTACAGTCCTCCCTCCCCATCGCCCCCTGGTGCCTCTCATACATAGTACAGTCCTCCCTCCCAATCGCCCCCTGGTGCCTCCTATACATAGTACAGTCCTTCCTCCCCATCGCCCCCTGGTGCCTCCTATACATAGTACAATCCTCCCTCCCCATCGCCCCCTGGTGCCTCTCATACATAGTACAGTCCTCCCTCCCCATCGCCCCCTGGTGCCTCCTACACATAGTACAATCCTCCCTCCCCATTGCCCCCTGGTGCCTCCTACACATAGTACAGTCCTCCCTCCCCATTGCCCCCTGGTGCCTCCCATACATAGTACAGTCCTCCTTCCCCATCGCCCCCTGGTGCCTCCTATACATAGTACAGTCCTCCCTCCCCATCGCCCCCTGGTGCCTCCTATACATAGTACAGTCCTCCCTCCCCATCGCCCCCTGGTGCCTCCTATACATAGTACAGTCCTCCCTCCCCATCGCCCCCTGGTGCCTCTCATACATAGTACAGTCCTCACTCCCCATCGCCCCCTGGTGCCTCCCACACATAGTACAATCCTCCCTCCCCATCGCCCCCTGGTGCCTCCTATACATAGTACAGTCCTCCCTCCCCATCAACCCTTGGTGCCTCTCATACATAGTACAGTCCTCCCTCCACATCGCCCCCTGGTGCCACTCATACATAGTACAGTCCTCCCTCCCCATCACCCCCTGGTGCCTCCTATACATAGTACAGTCCTCCCTCCCCATCACCCCCTGGTGCCTTTTATACATAGTACAGTCCTCCCTCCCCATCACCCCCTGGTGCCTCTCACACGTAGTACAGTTCTCCCTCCCCATCGCCCCCTGGTGCCTCCCACACATAGTACAGTCCTCCCTCCCCATCACCCCCTAGTGCCTCTCATACATAGTGCAGTCCTCCCTCCCCATCAACCCCTGGTGCCACCTATACATAGTACAGTCCTCCCTCCCCATCACCCCCTGGTGCCTCCCACACATAGTACAATCCTCCCTTCCCATCACCCCCTAGTGCCTCTCATACATAGTGCAGTCCTCCCTCCCCATCAACCCCTGGTGCCTCCTATACATAGTACAGTCCTCCCTCCCCATCACCCCCTGGTGCCTCCCACACACAGTACAGTCCTCCCTCCCCATCACCTCCGGGTGCCTCCCACACACAGTCCAGTCCTCCCTCCCCATCGCCCCCTGGTGCCTCTCATACATAATACAGTCCTCCCTCCCCATCACCCCCTGGTGCCTCCTATACATAGTACAGTCCTCCCTCCCCATCGCCCCCTGGCGCCTCTCATACATAGTACAATCCTCCCTCCCCATCGCCCCCTGGTGCCTCCTACACATAGTACAGTCCTCCCTCCCCATCGCCCCCTGGTGCCTCCTATACATAGTACAGTCCTTCCTCCCCATCGCCCCCTGGTGCCTCCTATACATAGTACAATCCTCCCTCCCCATCGCCCCCTGGTGCCTCTCATACATAGTACAGTCCTCCCTCCCCATCACCCCCTGGTGCCTCTCATACATAGTACAATCCTCCCTCCCCATCACCCCCTGGTGCCTCCTATACATAGTACAGTCCTCCCTCCCCATCGCCCCCTGGTGCCTCCTACACATAGTACAGTCCTCCCTCCCCATCGCCCCCGGGTGCCTCCTATACATAGTACAGTCCTCCCTATCACCCCCCTGGTGCCTCCCACACATAGTACAGTCCTCCCTCCCCATCGCCCCCTGGTGCCTCTCATACATAGTACAATCCTCCCTCCCCATCGCCCCCTGGTGCCTCCTATACATAGTACAGTCCTCCCTTCCCATCACCCCCTGGTGCCTCCTATACATAGTACAGTCCTCCCTTCCCATCACCCCCTGGTGCCTCCTATACATAGTACAGTCCTCCCTCCCCATCGCCCCCTGGTGCCTCTCATACATAGTACAGTCCTCCCTCCCCATCGCCCCCTGGTGCCTCTCATACATAGTACAGTCCTCCCTCCCCATCGCCCCCTGGTGCCTCCTATACATAGTACAATCCTCCCTCCCCATCACCCCCTGGTACCTCCCATACATTGTACAGTCCTCCCTCCCCATCGCCCCCTGGTGCTTCTCATACATAGTACAATCCTCCCTCCCCATCACCCCCCTGGTGCCTCCTATACATAGTACAGTCCTCCCTCCCCATCACCCCCTGGTGCCTCCTATATATAGTACAGTCCTTCCTCCCCATCGCCCCCTGGTGCCTCCTATACATAGTACAATCCTCCCTCCCCTTCGCCCCCTGATGCCTCTCATACATAGTACAGTCCTCCCTCCCCATCACCCCCTGGTGCCTCTCATACATAGTACAGTCCTCCCTCCCCATCACCCCCTGGTGCCTCCTATACATAGTACAGTCCTCCCTCCCCATCGCCCCCTGGTGCCTCCTACACATAGTACAGTCCTCCCTCCCCATCACCCCCTGGTGCCTCCTATACATAGTACAGTCCTCCCTCCCCATCGCCCCCTGATGCCTCTCATACATAGTACAGTCCTCCCTCCCCATCGCCCCCTGGTGCCTCCCACACATAGTACAGTCCTCCCTCCCCATCGCCCCCTGGTGCCTCTCATACATAGTATAATCCTCCCTCCCCATCGCCCCCTGGTGCCTCCCACACACAGTACAGTCCTCCCTCCCCATCGCCCCCTGGTGCCTCTCATACATAGTACAGTCCTCCCTCCCAATCGCCCCCTGGTGCCTCCTATACATAGTACAGTCCTCCCTCCCCATCGCCCCCTGGTGCCTCCTACACATAGTACAATCCTCCCTCCCCATTGCCCCCTGGTGCCTCCTACACATAGTACAGTCCTCCCTCCCCATTGCCCCCTGGTGCCTCTCATACATAGTACAGTCCTCCTTCCCCATCGCCCCCTGGTGCCTCCTATACATAGTACAGTCCTCCCTCCCCATCGCCCCCTGGTGCCTCCTATACATAGTACAGTCCTCCCTCCCCATCGCCCCCTGGTGCCTCCTATACATAGTACAGTCCTCCCTCCCCATCGCCCCCTGGTGCCTCTCATACATAGTACAGTCCTCACTCCCCATCGCCCCCTGGTGCCTCCCACACATAGTACAATCCTCCCTCCCCATCGCCCCCTGGTGCCTCCTATACATAGTACAGTCCTCCCTCCCCATCAACCCCTGGTGCCTCTCATACATAGTACAGTCCTCCCTCCACATCGCCCCCTGGTGCCACTCATACATAGTACAGTCCTCCCTCCCCATTACCCCCTGGTGCCTCCTATACATAGTACAGTCCTCCCTCCCCATCACCCCCTGGTGCCTTTTATACATAGTACAGTCCTCCCTCCCCATCACCCCCTGGTGCCTCTCACACGTAGTACAATTCTCCCTCCCAATCGCCCCCTGGTGCCTCCCACACATAGTACAGTCCTCCCTCCCCATCACCCCCTAGTGCCTCTCATACATAGTGCAGTCCTCCCTCCCCATCAACCCCTGGTGCCACCTATACATAGTACAGTCCTCCCTCCCCATCACCCCCTGGTGCCTCCCACACATAGTACAATCCTCCCTCCCCATCACCCCCTAGTGCCTCTCATACATAGTGCAGTCCTCCCTCCCCATCAACCCCTGGTGCCTCCTATACATAGTACAGTCCTCCCTCCCCATCACCCCCTGGTGCCTCCCACACACAGTACAGTCCTCCCTCCCCATCACCTCCGGGTGCCTCCCACACACAGTCCAGTCCTCCCTCCCCATCGCCCCCTGGTGCCTCTCATACATAATACAGTCCTCCCTCCCCATCACCCCCTGGTGCCTCCTATACATAGTACAGTCCTCCCTCCCCATCGCCCCCTGGTGCCTCTCATACATAGTACAATCCTCCCTCCCCATCGCCCCCTGGTGCCTCCTACACATAGTACAGTCCTCCCTCCCCATCGCCCCCTGGTGCCTCCTATACATAGTACAGTCCTTCCTCCCCATCGCCCCCTGGTGCCTCCTATACATAGTACAATCCTCCCTCCCCATCACCCCCTGGTGCCTCCTATACATAGTACAGTCCTCCCTCCCCATTGCCCCCTGGTGCCTCCTACACATAGTACAGTCCTCCCTCCCCATCGCCCCCTGGTGCCTCCTATACATAGTACAGTCCTCCCTATCACCCCCCTGGTGCCTCCCACACATAGTACAGTCCTCCCTCCCCATCGCCCCCTGGTGCCTCTCATACATAGTACAATCCTCCCTCCCCATCGCCCCCTGGTGCCTCCTATACATAGTACAGTCCTCCCTCCCCATCGCCCCCTGGTGCCTCCTACACATAGTACAGTCCTCCCTCCCCATCGCCCCCTGGTGCCTCCTATACATAGTACAGTCCTCCCTCCCCCATCGCCCCCTGGTACCTCTCATACATAGTACAGTCCTCCCTCCCCATCGCCCCCTGGTGCCTCCTATACATAGTACAGTCCTTCCTCCCCATCGCCCCCTGGTGCCTCCTATACATAGTACAATCCTCCCTCCCCATCGCCCCCTGGTGCCTCTCATACATAGTACAGTCCTCCCTCCCCATCACCCCCTGGTGCCTCTCATACATAGTACAATCCTCCCTCCCCATCACCCCCTGGTGCCTCCTATACATAGTACAGTCCTCCCTCCCCATCGCCCCCTGGTGCCTCCTACACATAGTACAGTCCTCCCTCCCCATCGCCCCCGGGTGCCTCCTATACATAGTACAGTCCTCCCTATCACCCCCCTGGTGCCTCCCACACATAGTACAGTCCTCCCTCCCCATCGCCCCCTGGTGCCTCTCATACATAGTACAATCCTCCCTCCCCATCGCCCCCTGGTGCCTCCTATACATAGTACAGTCCTCCCTTCCCATCACCCCCTGGTGCCTCCTATACATAGTACAGTCCTCCCTTCCCATCACCCCCTGGTGCCTCCTATACATAGTACAGTCCTCCCTCCCCATCGCCCCCTGGTGCCTCTCATACATAGTACAGTCCTCCCTCCCCATCGCCCCCTGGTGCCTCTCATACATAGTACAGTCCTCCCTCCCCATCGCCCCCTGGTGCCTCCTATACATAGTACAATCCTCCCTCCCCATCACCCCCTGGTACCTCCCATACATTGTACAGTCCTCCCTCCCCATCGCCCCCTGGTGCTTCTCATACATAGTACAATCCTCCCTCCCCATCACCCCCCTGGTGCCTCCTATACATAGTACAGTCCTCCCTCCCCATCACCCCCTGGTGCCTCCTATATATAGTACAGTCCTTCCTCCCCATCGCCCCCTGGTGCCTCCTATACATAGTACAATCCTCCCTCCCCTTCGCCCCCTGATGCCTCTCATACATAGTACAGTCCTCCCTCCCCATCACCCCCTGGTGCCTCTCATACATAGTACAGTCCTCCCTCCCCATCACCCCCTGGTGCCTCCTATACATAGTACAGTCCTCCCTCCCCATCGCCCCCTGGTGCCTCCTACACATAGTACAGTCCTCCCTCCCCATCACCCCCTGGTGCCTCCTATACATAGTACAGTCCTCCCTCCCCATCACCCCCTGGTGCCTCTCATACATAGTACAGTCCTCCCTCCCCATCGCCCCCTGGTGCCTCTCATACATAGTACAGTCCTCCCTCCCCATCGCCCCCTGGTGCCTCCCACACATAGTACAGTCCTCCCTCCCCATCGCCCCCTGGTGCCTCTCATACATAGTATAATCCTCCCTCCCCATCGCCCCCTGGTGCCTCCCACACACAGTACAGTCCTCCCTCCCCATCGCCCCCTGGTGCCTCTCATACATAGTACAGTCCTCCCTCCCAATCGCCCCCTGGTGCCTCCTATACATAGTACAGTCCTCCCTCCCCATCGCCCCCTGGTGCCTCCTACACATAGTACAATCCTCCCTCCCCATTGCCCCCTGGTGCCTCCTACACATAGTACAGTCCTCCCTCCCCATTGCCCCCTGGTGCCTCTCATACATAGTACAGTCCTCCTTCCCCATCGCCCCCTGGTGCCTCCTATACATAGTACAGTCCTCCCTCCCCATCGCCCCCTGGTGCCTCCTATACATAGTACAGTCCTCCCTCCCCATCGCCCCCTGGTGCCTCCTATACATAGTACAGTCCTCCCTCCCCATCGCCCCCTGGTGCCTCTCATACATAGTACAGTCCTCACTCCCCATCGCCCCCTGGTGCCTCCCACACATAGTACAATCCTCCCTCCCCATCGCCCCCTGGTGCCTCCTATACATAGTACAGTCCTCCCTCCCCATCAACCCCTGGTGCCTCTCATACATAGTACAGTCCTCCCTCCACATCGCCCCCTGGTGCCACTCATACATAGTACAGTCCTCCCTCCCCATTACCCCCTGGTGCCTCCTATACATAGTACAGTCCTCCCTCCCCATCACCCCCTGGTGCCTTTTATACATAGTACAGTCCTCCCTCCCCATCACCCCCTGGTGCCTCTCACACGTAGTACAATTCTCCCTCCCCATCGCCCCCTGGTGCCTCCCACACATAGTACAGTCCTCCCTCCCCATCACCCCCTAGTGCCTCTCATACATAGTGCAGTCCTCCCTCCCCATCAACCCCTGGTGCCACCTATACATAGTACAGTCCTCCCTCCCCATCACCCCCTGGTGCCTCCCACACATAGTACAATCCTCCCTCCCCATCACCCCCTAGTGCCTCTCATACATAGTGCAGTCCTCCCTCCCCATCAACCCCTGGTGCCTCCTATACATAGTACAGTCCTCCCTCCCCATCACCCCCTGGTGCCTCCCACACACAGTACAGTCCTCCCTCCCCATCACCTCCGGGTGCCTCCCACACACAGTCCAGTCCTCCCTCCCCATCGCCCCCTGGTGCCTCTCATACATAATACAGTCCTCCCTCCCCATCACCCCCTGGTGCCTCCTATACATAGTACAGTCCTCCCTCCCCATCGCCCCCTGGTGCCTCTCATACATAGTACAATCCTCCCTCCCCATCGCCCCCTGGTGCCTCCTACACATAGTACAGTCCTCCCTCCCCATCGCCCCCTGGTGCCTCCTATACATAGTACAGTCCTTCCTCCCCATCGCCCCCTGGTGCCTCCTATACATAGTACAATCCTCCCTCCCCATCACCCCCTGGTGCCTCCTATACATAGTACAGTCCTCCCTCCCCATTGCCCCCTGGTGCCTCCTACACATAGTACAGTCCTCCCTCCCCATCGCCCCCTGGTGCCTCCTATACATAGTACAGTCCTCCCTATCACCCCCCTGGTGCCTCCCACACATAGTACAGTCCTCCCTCCCCATCGCCCCCTGGTGCCTCTCATACATAGTACAATCCTCCCTCCCCATCGCCCCCTGGTGCCTCCTATACATAGTACAGTCCTCCCTCCCCATCGCCCCCTGGTGCCTCCTACACATAGTACAGTCCTCCCTCCCCATCGCCCCCTGGTGCCTCCTATACATAGTACAGTCCTCCCTCCCCCATCGCCCCCTGGTACCTCTCATACATAGTACAGTCCTCGCTCCCCATCGCCCCCTGGTGCCTCCTACACATAGTACAGTCCTCCCTCCCCATCGCCTCCTGGTGCCTCCTACACATAGTACAGTCCTTCCTCCCCATCGCCCCTGGTGCCCCCTATACATAGTACAGTCCTCCCTCCCCATTGGCCCCTGGTGCCTCTCATACATAGTACAGTCCTCACTCCCCATCGCCCCCTGGTGCCTCCTATACATAGTACAGTCCTCCCTCCCCATCACCCCCTGGTGCTTCTCATACATAGTACAATCCTCCCTCCCCATCACCCCCTAGTGCCTCTCATACATAGTACAGTCCTCCCTCCCTATCAACCCCTGGTGCCTCCTATACATAGTACAGTCCTCCCTCCCCATCACCCCCTGGTGCCTCTCATACATAGTACAGTCCCCCATCACCCCCTGGTGCCTCCTATACATAGTACAGTCCTCCCTCCCCATCACCCCCTGGTGCCTCTCATACATAGTACAGTCCCCCCTCCCCATCACCCCCTGGTGCCTCCTATACATAGTACAGTCCTCCCTCCCCATCACCCCCTGGTGCCTCTCATACATAGTACAGTCCTCCCTCCCCATCACCCCCTGGTGCCTCTCATACACAGTACAGTCCTCCCTCCCCATCGCCCCCTGGTGCCTCCCATACACAGTACAGTCCTCCCTCCCCATCACCTCCGGGTGCCTCCCACACACAGTACAGTCCTCCCTCCCCATCACCTCCGGGTGCCTCCCACACACAGTACAGTCCTTCCTCCCCATCTCCCCCTGGTGCCTCTCATACATAATACAGTCCTCCCTCCCCATCACCCCCTGGTGCCTCCTATACACAGTACAGTCCTCCCTCCCCATCACCCCCTGGTGCCTCTCATACATAGTACAGTCCCCCATCACCCCCTGGTGCCTCTTATACATAGTACAGTCCTCCCTCCCCATCACCCCCTGGTGCCTCTCATACATAGTACAGTCCCCCCTCCCCATCACCCCCTGGTGCCTCCTATACATAGTACAGTCCTCCCTCCCCATCACCCCCTGGTGCCTCTCATACATAGTACAGTCCTCCCTCCCCATCACCCCCTGGTGCCTCTCATACATAGTACAGTCCTCCCTCCCCATCGCCCCCTGGTGCCTCCCATACACAGTACAGTCCTCCCTCCCCATCACCTCCGGGTGCCTCCCACACACAGTACAGTCCTCCCTCCCCATCACCTCCGGGTGCCTCCCACACACAGTACAGTCCTTCCTCCCCATCTCCCCCTGGTGCCTCTCATACATAATACAGTCCTCCCTCCCCATCACCCCCTGGTGCCTCCTATACACAGTACAGTCCTCTCTCCCCATCGCCACCTGGTGCCTCTCATACATAGTACAGTCCTCCCTCCCCATCACCCCCCTGGTGCCTCTCATACATAGTACAGTCCTCCCTCCCCATCGCCCCCTGGTGCCTCCCACACATAGTACAGTCCTCCCTCCCCATCGCCCCCTGGTGCCTCCTATACATAGTACAGTCCTCCCTCCCAATCGCCCCCTGGTGCCTCCTATACATAGTACAGTCCTCCCTCCCCATTGCCCCCTGGTGCCTCTCATACATAGTACAGTCCTCCCTCCCCATCACCCCCCTGGTGCCTCTCATACATAGTACAGTCCTCCCTCCCCATCGCCCCCTGGTGCTTCTCATACATAGTACAGTCCTCCCTCCCCATCACCCCCTGGTGCCTCCTATACATAGTACAGTCCTCCCTCCCCATCGCCCCCTGGTGCCTCCCACACACAGTACAGTCCTCCCTCCCCATCACCCCCTGGTGCCTCCCACACACAGTACAGTCCTCCCTCCCCATCGCCCCCTGGTGCCTCTCATACATAGTACAGTCCTCCCTCCCCATCACCCACCTGGTGCCTCTCATACATAGTACAGTCCTCCCTCCCCATCGCCCCCTGGTGCCTCCTATACATAGTACAATCCTCCCTCCCCATCACCCCCTGGTACCTCCTATACATTGTACAGTCCTCCCTCCCCATCGCCCCCTGGTGCTTCTCATACATAGTACAATCCTCCCTCCCCATCACCCCCCTGGTGCCTCCTATACATAGTACAGTCCTCCCTCCCCATCACCCCCTGGTGCCTCTCATACATAGTACAGTCCTCCCTCCCCATCACCCCCTGGTGCCTCTCATACATAGTACAGTCCTCCCTCCCCATCGCCCCCTGGTGCCTCCCACACATAGTACAGTCCTCCCTCCCCATCGCCCCCTGGTGCCTCTCATACATAGTACAATCCTCCCTCCCCATCGCCCCCTGGTGCCTCCTATACATAGTACAGTCCTCCCTCCCCATCGCCCCCTGGTGCCTCTCATACATAGTACAGTCCTCCCTCCCCATCACCCCCTGGTGCCTCTCATACATAGTACAGTCCTCCCTCCCCATCGCCCCCTGGTACCTCTCATACATAGTACAGTCCTCCCTCCCCATCACCCCCTGGTGCCTCCTATACATAGTACAGTCCTCCCTCCCCATTGCCCCCTGGTGCCTCTCATACATAGTACAGTCCTCCTTCCCCATCACCCCCTGGTGCCTCCAATACATAGTACAGTCCTCACTCCCCATCGCCCCCTGGTGCCTCCTATACATAGTACAGTCCTCCCTCCCCATCACCCCCTGGTGCCTCTCATACATAGTACAGTCCTCCCTCCCCATCGCCCCCTGGTGTCTCTCATACATAGTACAGTCCTCACTCCCCATCACCCCCTGGTGCCTCCTATACATAGTACAGTCCTCCCTCCCCCATCGCCCCCTGGTACCTCTCATACATAGTACAGTCCTCCCTCCCCATCGCCCCCTGGTGCCTCCTATACATAGTACAGTCCTCCCTCCCTATCGCCCCCTGGTGCCTCCTATACATAGTACAGTCCTCACTCCTCATCGCCCCCTGGTGCCTCCCACACATAGTACAATCCTCCCTCCCCATCGCCCCCTGGTGCCTCCTATACATAGTACAATCTGTGGTGTACATTTACCTTCAGCAGTTTATCCTCCCACTCCTTCTGCTGCAGAACATTCTCATCGGACTCTAGGATACAGAGAGAGGAGATGGTGAATCCAGAGGATGAAGGACACAGACAGCTTAATATCTGAAGTATCAGACCAATTACAAAAAAACAAAACAGATTCCTCCATCCTCACAAACAATATGAATGGAGGAATCCTCTCTCCCCTCCCCCCACCCCACTGCCGGGACATTGGATTCTGACAGCGGGTCTCTCCACATCCGAAGCAAAAGTTTTCCACCATTCCCTTTCCATAGAAGTCCGTCTAACCAATTACTTCTGTCGAATGGGGATGGCCATACATTGATAATTTGGATGGTCCCTTCTGAACTTCATTCTATGCCAGAATAATTCTCATTTAATGACCCATGTTGAACTCACCCCCTCCCCCCATCCCACCAGCTTGTAAAATACTGCATAGCAGCCCCATCCATGCCGAAGATGGTAGTGCTGGGTGGTTGGTGTGGAGAGCACTGCCCGTTTTGATTTAGGATTTATAGAGAGGTGACCGGGATTGGTGGTTACCCTCCAGAGACTTCAGCAGGCCGGGGATTTCCTGCTCCCAGCACCGGCCGATAGCCGGGTGGATATTAATCTGAAGGACGGAGAGAAGATGCAGAGCCGACGCGTTTCTTCCATCGTTGGGTTGCAGGGAAGCCGATACTACCTAAAACAAGAAAAATACATGAATGATGGGGGATCTGCCAGGATGACCACCAGATTCTTGTATACAATAGAAGAGTGCTTCATCACACAATACGCTGAAGACCCCTACAACACATCAGATCTAATGACCCCCGAGTAGTGATGAATGTAAACGGAGCTGGGCTGAAGTATACGAACGTTCAGGTGTCCTTCACCCAATGAGCAGCTCTGAGGACAGATGTACAATAAATCAATGCCATGTCCGAAATATTATATACCATCACATTACTACATACTTGTGACCAGCAAGACAGTGGAGGATAGAAGGCATAATGCATGGTATATTCTTCTTCCCTAATATCACCATCCACCAATGAGAGAGAAGGACATCAGACCCCTCTACTGTCATCTACTAACCTGAGAGAAGGACATCAGACCCCTCTACTGTCATCTACTAACCTGAGAGGACATCAGACCCCTCTACTGTCATCTACTAACCTGAGAGAAGGACATCAGACCCCTCTACTGTCATCTACTAACCTGAGAGAAGGACATCCAGACCCCTCTACTGTCATCTACTAACCAGAGAGAAGGACATCAGACCCCTCTACTGTCATCTACTAACCTGAGAGAAGGACATCAGACCCCTCTACTGTCATCTACTAACCTGAGAGAAGGACATCAGACCCCTCTACTGTCATCTACTAACCTGAGAGAAGGACATCCAGACCCCTCTACTGTCATCTACTAACCTGAGAGAAGGACATCAGACCCCTCTACTGTCATCTACTAACCTAAGAGAAGGACATCAGACCCCTCTACTGTCATCTACTAACCAGAGAGAAGGACATCCAGACCCCTCTACTGTCATCTACTAACCAGAGAGAAGGACATCCAGACCCCTCTACTGTCATCTACTAACCAGAGAGAAGGACATCAGACCCCTCTACTGTCATCTACTAACCTGAGAGAAGGACATCAGACCCCTCTACTGTCATCTACTAACCTGAGAGAAGGACATCAGACCCCTCTACTGTCATCTACTAACCTGAGAGAAGGACATCAGACCCCTCTACTGTCATCTACTAACCAGAGAGAAGGACATCAGACCCCTCTACTGTCATCTACTAACCTGAGAGGACATCAGACCCCTCTACTATCATCTACTAACCTGAGAGAAGGACATCAGACCCCTCTACTGTCATCTACTAACCTGAGAGAAGGACATCAGACCCCTCTACTGTCATCTACTAACCAGAGAGAAGGACATCAGACCCCTCTACTGTCATCTACTAACCAGAGAGAAGGACATCAGACCCCTCTACTGTCATCTACTAACCTGAGAGGACATCAGACCCCTCTACTGTCATCTACTAACCTGAGAGAAGGACATCAGACCCCTCTACTGTCATCTACTAACCTGAGAGAAGGACATCAGACCCCTCTACTGTCATCTACTAACCTGAGAGAAGGACATCAGACCCCTCTACTGTCATCTACTAACCAGAGAGGACATCAGACCCCTCTACTGTCATCTACTAACCTGAGAGGACATCAGACCCCTCTACTGTCATCTACTAACCTGAGAGAAGGACATCAGACCCCTCTACTGTCATCTACTAACCAGAGAGAAGGAAATCAGACCCCTCTACTGTCATCTACTAACCTAAGAGAAGGACATCAGACCCCTCTACTGTCATCTACTAACCTAAGAGAAGGACATCAGACCCCTCTACTGTCATCTACTAACCTAAGAGAAGGACATCAGACCCCTCTACTGTCATCTACTAACCTGAGAGAAGGACAGCAGACCCCTCTACTATCATCTACTAACCTGAGAGGACATCAGACCCCTCTACTGTCATCTACTAACCAGAGAGAAGGACATCAGACCCCTCTACTGTCATCTACTAACCAGAGAGAAGGACATCAGACCCCTCTACTGTCATCTACTAACCAGAGAGAAGGACATCAGACCCCTCTACTGTCATCTACTAACCTGAGAGAAGGACATCAGACCCCTCTACTGTCATCTACTAACCTGAGAGGACATCAGACCCCTCTACTGTCATCTACTAACCAGAGAGGACATCAGACCCCTCTACTGTCATCTACTAACCTGAGAGAAGGACATCAGACCCCTCTACTGTCATCTACTAACCAGAGAGAAGGACATCAGACCCCTCTACTGTCATCTACTAACCTGAGAGAAGGACATCAGACCCCTCTACTGTCATCTACTAACCTGAGAGAAGGACATCAGACCCCTCTACTGTCATCTACTAACCTGAGAGGACATCAGACCCCTCTACTGTCATCTACTAACCAGAGAGAAGGACATCAGACCCCTCTACTGTCATCTACTAACCTGAGAGGACATCAGACCCCTCTACTGTCATCTACTAACCTGAGAGGACATCAGACCCCTCTACTGTCATCTACTAACCTGAGAGAAGGACATCAGACCCCTCTACTGTCATCTACTAACCTGAGAGAAGGACATCAGACCCCTCTACTGTCATCTACTAACCTAAGAGAAGGACATCAGACCCCTCTACTGTCATCTACTAACCTGAGAGAAGGACATCAGACCCCTCTACTGTCATCTACTAACCTGAGAGAAGGACATCAGACCCCTCTACTGTCATCTACTAACCTGAGAGGACATCAGACCCCTCTACTGTCATCTACTAACCAGAGAGAAGGACATCAGACCCCTCTACTGTCATCTACTAACCTGAGAGAAGGACATCAGACCCCTCTACTGTCATCTACTAACCTGAGAGAAGGACATCAGACCCCTCTACTGTCATCTACTAACCGGAGAGAAGGACATCAGACCCCTCTACTGTCATCTACTAACCTGAGAGAAGGACATCAGACCCCTCTACTGTCATCTACTAACCGGAGAGAAGGACATCAGACCCCTCTACTGTCATCTACTAACCTGAGAGAAGGACATCAGACCCCTCTACTGTCATCTACTAACCTGAGAGGACATCAGACCCCTCTACTGTCATCTACTAACCTGAGAGAAAGACATCAGACCCCTCTACTGTCATCTACTAACCAGAGAGGACATCAGACCCCTCTACTGTCATCTACTAACCAGAGAGGACATCAGACCCCTCTACTGTCATCTACTAACCAGAGAGAAGGACATCAGACCCCTCTACTGTCATCTACTAACCTGAGAGAAGGACATCAGACCCCTCTACTGTCATCTACTAACCTGAGAGGACATCAGACCCCTCTACTGTCATCTACTAACCTGAGAGAAGGACATCAGACCCCTCTACTGTCATCTACTAACCTGAGAGAAGGACATCAGACCCCTCTACTGTCATCTACTAACCTGAGAGAAGGACATCAGACCCCTCTACTGTCATCTACTAACCAGAGAGAAGGACATCAGACCCCTCTACTGTCATCTACTAACCTGAGAGGACATCAGACCCCTCTACTGTCATCTACTAACCTGAGAGAAGGACATCAGACCCCTCTACTGTCATCTACTAACCTGAGAGAAGGACATCAGACCCCTCTACTGTCATCTACTAACCTGAGAGAAGGACATCAGACCCCTCTACTGTCATCTACTAACCTGAGAGAAGGACATCAGACCCCTCTACTGTCATCTACTAACCTGAGAGAAGGACATCAGACCCCTCTACTGTCATCTACTAACCTGAGAGAAGGACATAAGACCCCTCTACTGTCATCTACTAACCTGAGAGGACATCAGACTCCTCTACTGTCATCTACTAACCTGAGAGGACATCAGACCCCTCTACTGTCATCTACTAACCTGAGAGAAGGACATCAGACCCCTCTACTGTCATCTACTAACCTGAGAGGACATCAGACCCCTCTACTGTCATCTACTAACCAGAGAGAAGGACATCAGACCCCTCTACTGTCATCTACCAACCTGAGAGAAGGACATCAGACCCCTCTACTGTCATCTACTAACCTGAGAGAAGGACATCAGACCCCTCTACTGTCATCTACTAACCGGAGAGAAGGACATCAGACCCCTCTACTGTCATCTACTAACCTGAGAGAAGGACATCAGACCCCTCTACTGTCATCTACTAACCGGAGAGAAGGACATCAGACCCCTCTACTGTCATCTACTAACCTGAGAGAAGGACATCAGACCCCTCTACTGTCATCTACTAACCTGAGAGGACATCAGACCCCTCTACTGTCATCTACTAACCTGAGAGAAAGACATCAGACCCCTCTACTGTCATCTACTAACCAGAGAGGACATCAGACCCCTCTACTGTCATCTACTAACCAGAGAGGACATCAGACCCCTCTACTGTCATCTACTAACCAGAGAGAAGGACATCAGACCCCTCTACTGTCATCTACTAACCTGAGAGAAGGACATCAGACCCCTCTACTGTCATCTACTAACCTGAGAGGACATCAGACCCCTCTACTGTCATCTACTAACCTGAGAGAAGGACATCAGACCCCTCTACTGTCATCTACTAACCTGAGAGAAGGACATCAGACCCCTCTACTGTCATCTACTAACCTGAGAGAAGGACATCAGACCCCTCTACTGTCATCTACTAACCAGAGAGAAGGACATCAGACCCCTCTACTGTCATCTACTAACCTGAGAGGACATCAGACCCCTCTACTGTCATCTACTAACCTGAGAGAAGGACATCAGACCCCTCTACTGTCATCTACTAACCTGAGAGAAGGACATCAGACCCCTCTACTGTCATCTACTAACCTGAGAGAAGGACATCAGACCCCTCTACTGTCATCTACTAACCTGAGAGAAGGACATCAGACCCCTCTACTGTCATCTACTAACCTGAGAGAAGGACATCAGACCCCTCTACTGTCATCTACTAACCTGAGAGAAGGACATAAGACCCCTCTACTGTCATCTACTAACCTGAGAGGACATCAGACTCCTCTACTGTCATCTACTAACCTGAGAGGACATCAGACCCCTCTACTGTCATCTACTAACCTGAGAGAAGGACATCAGACCCCTCTACTGTCATCTACTAACCTGAGAGAAGGACATCAGACCCCTCTACTGTCATCTACTAACCTGAGAGAAAGACATCAGACCCCTCTACTGTCATCTACTAACCTGAGAGAAGGACATCAGACCCCTCTACTGTCATCTACTAACCTGAGAGAAGGACATCAGACCCCTCTACTGTCATCTACTAACCAGAGAGGACATCAGACCCCTCTACTGTCATCTACTAACCAGAGAGGACATCAGACCCCTCTACTGTCATCTACTAACCAGAGAGGACATCAGACCCCTCTACTGTCATCTACTAACCTGAGAGAAGGACATCAGACCCCTCTACTGTCATCTACTAACCTGAGAGGACATCAGACCCCTCTACTGTCATCTACTAACCAGAGAGAAGGACATCAGACCCCTCTACTGTCATCTACTAACCTGAGAGAAGGACATCAGACCCCTCTACTGTCATCTACTAACCAGAGAGAAGGACATCAGACCCCTCTACTGTCATCTACTAACCTGAGAGAAGGACATCAGACCCCTCTACTGTCATCTACTAACCTGAGAGGACATCAGACCCCTCTACTGTCATCTACTAACCTGAGAGAAGGACATCAGACCCCTCTACTGTCATCTACTAACCTGAGAGAAGGACATAAGACCCCTCTACTGTCATCTACTAACCTGAGAGGACATCAGACCCCTCTACTGTCATCTACTAACCTGAGAGAAGGACATCAGACCCCTCTACTGTCATCTACTAACCTGAGAGGACATCAGACCCCTCTACTGTCATCTACTAACCTGAGAGAAGGACATCAGACCCCTCTACTGTCATCTACTAACCTGAGAGAAGGACATAAGACCCCTCTACTGTCATCTACTAACCTGAGAGAAGGACATCAGACCCCTCTACTGTCATCTACTAACCTGAGAGGACATCAGACCCCTCTACTGTCATCTACTAACCTGAGAGAAGGACATCAGACCCCTCTACTGTCATCTACTAACCTGAGAGAAGGACATCAGACCCCTCTACTGTCATCTACTAACCTGAGAGAAGGACATCAGACCCCTCTACTGTCATCTACTAACCTGAGAGGACATCAGACCCCTCTACTGTCATCTACTAACCTGAGAGAAGGACATCAGACCCCTCTACTGTCATCTACTAACCTGAGAGGACATCAGACCCCTCTACTGTCATCTACTAACCAGAGAGAAGGACATCAGACCCCTCTACTGTCATCTACTAACCTGAGAGAAGGACATCAGACCCCTCTACTGTCATCTACCAACCTGAGAGAAGGACATCAGACCCCTCTACTGTCATCTACTAACCTGAGAGAAGGACATCAGACCCCTCTACTGTCATCTACTAACCGGAGAGAAGGACATCAGACCCCTCTACTGTCATCTACTAACCTGAGAGAAGGACATCAGACCCCTCTACTGTCATCTACTAACCAGAGAGGACATCAGACCCCTCTACTGTCATCTACTAACCAGAGAGGACATCAGACCCCTCTACTGTCATCTACTAACCTGAGAGGACATCAGACCCCTCTACTGTCATCTACTAACCAGAGAGAAGGACATCAGACCCCTCTACTGTCATCTACTAACCTAAGAGAAGGACATCAGACCCCTCTACTGTCATCTACTAACCTGAGAGGACATCAGACCCCTCTACTGTCATCTACTAACCTGAGAGAAGGACATCAGACCCCTCTACTGTCATCTACTAACCTGAGAGGACATCAGACCCCTCTACTGTCATCTACTAACCTGAGAGGACATCAGACCCCTCTACTGTCATCTACTAACCTGAGAGAAGGACATCAGACCCCTCTACTGTCATCTACTAACCTGAGAGGACATCAGACCCCTCTACTGTCATCTACTAACCTGAGAGAAGGACATCAGACCCCTCTACTGTCATCTACTAACCTGAGAGAAGGACATCAGACCCCTCTACTGTCATCTACTAACCTGAGAGAAGGACATCAGACCCCTCTACTGTCATCTACCAACCTGAGAGAAGGACATCAGACCCCTCTACTGTCATCTACTAACCTGAGAGAAGGACATCAGACCCCTCTACTGTCATCTACTAACCTGAGAGAAGGACATCAGACCCCTCTACTGTCATCTACTAACCTGAGAGAAGGACATCAGACCCCTCTACTGTCATCTACTAACCTGAGAGAAGGACATCAGACCCCTCTACTGTCATCTACTAACCAGAGAGAAGGACATCAGACCCCTCTACTGTCATCTACTAACCAGAGAGAAGGACATCAGACCCCTCTACTGTCATCTACTAACCTGAGAAAAGGACATCAGACCCCTCTACTGTCATCTACTAACCTGAGAGAAGGACATCAGACCCCTCTACTGTCATCTACTAACCTGAGAGAAGGACATCAGACCCCTCTACTGTCATCTACTAACCTGAGAGGACATCAGACCCCTCTACTGTCATCTACTAACCTGAGAGAAGGACATCAGACCCCTCTACTGTCATCTACTAACCTGAGAGAAGGACATCAGACCCCTCTACTGTCATCTACTAACCTGAGAGAAGGACATCAGACCCTCTACTGTCATCTACTAACCAGAGAGAAGGACATCAGACCCCTCTACTGTCATCTACTAACCTGAGAGGACATCAGACCCCTCTACTGTCATCTACTAACCAGAGAGAAGGACATCAGACCCCTCTACTGTCATCTACTAACCAGAGAGAAGGACATCAGACCCCTCTACTGTCATCTACTAACCAGAGAGAAGGACATCAGACCCCTCTACTGTCATCTACTAACCTGAGAGGACATCAGACCCCTCTACTGTCATCTACTAACCTGAGAGAAGGACATCAGACCCCTCTACTGTCATCTACTAACCAGAGAGAAGGACATCAGACCCCTCTACTGTCATCTACTAACCTGAGAGGACATCAGACCCCTCTACTGTCATCTACTAACCTGAGAGGACATCAGACCCCTCTACTGTCATCTACTAACCTGAGAGGACATCAGACCCCTCTACTGTCGTCTACTAACCAGAGAGAAGGACATCAGACCCCTCTACTGTCATCTACTAACCTGAGAGGACATCAGACCCCTCTACTGTCATCTACTAACCTGAGAGAAGGACATCAGACCCCTCTACTGTCATCTACTAACCTGAGAGAAGGACATCAGACCCCTCTACTGTCATCTACTAACCTGAGAGAAGGACATCAGACCCCTCTACTGTCATCTACTAACCTGAGAGAAGGACATCAGACCCCTCTACTGTCATCTACTAACCTGAGAGAAGGACATCAGACCCCTCTACTGTCATCTACTAACCTGAGAGAAGGACATCAGACCCCTCTACTGTCATCTACTAACCTGAGAGAAGGACATCAGACCCCTCTACTGTCATCTACTAACCAGAGAGAAGGACATCAGACCCCTCTACTGTCATCTACTAACCTGAGAGAAGGACATCAGACCCCTCTACTGTCATCTACTAACCTGAGAGAAGGACATCAGACCCCTCTACTGTCATCTACTAACCTGAGAGAAGGACATCAGACCCCTCTACTGTCATCTACTAACCTGAGAGAAGGACATCAGACCCCTCTACTGTCATCTACTAACCTGAGAGGACATCAGACCCCTCTACTGTCATCTACTAACCTGAGAGAAGGACATCAGACCCCTCTACTGTCATCTACTAACCTGAGAGAAGGACATCAGACCCCTCTACTGTCATCTACTAACCTGAGAGAAGGACATCAGACCCCTCTACTGTCATCTACTAACCTGAGAGAAGGACATCAGACCCCTCTACTGTCATCTACTAACCTGAGAGGACATCAGACCCCTCTACTGTCATCTACTAACCTGAGAGAAGGACATCAGACCCCTCTACTGTCATCTACTAACCTGAGAGAAGGACATCAGACCCCTCTACTGTCATCTACTAACCTGAGAGAAGGACATCAGACCCCTCTACTGTCATCTACTAACCTGAGAGAAGGACATCAGACCCCTCTACTGTCATCTACTAACCTGAGAGAAGGACATCAGACCCCTCTACTGTCATCTACTAACCTGAGAGAAGGACATCAGACCCCTCTACTGTCATCTACTAACCTGAGAGAAGGACATCAGACCCCTCTACTGTCATCTACTAACCTGAGAGAAGGACATCAGACCCCTCTACTGTCATCTACTAACCTGAGAGAAGGACATCAGACCCCTCTACTGTCATCTACTAACCTGAGAGGACATCAGACCCCTCTACTGTCATCTACTAACCTGAGAGGACATCAGACCCCTCTACTGTCATCTACTAACCTGAGAGAGGACATCAGACCCCTCTACTGTCATCTACTAACCTGAGAGAAGGACATCAGACCCCTCTACTGTCATCTACTAACCTGAGAGAAGGACATCAGACCCCTCTACTGTCATCTACTAACCTGAGAGAAGGACATCAGACCCCTCTACTGTCATCTACTAACCTGAGAGAGGACATCAGACCCCTCTACTGTCATCTACTAACCTGAGAGAAGGACATCAGACCCCTCTACTGTCATCTACTAACCTGAGAGAAGGACATCAGACCCCTCTACTGTCATCTACTAACCTGAGAGAAGGACATCAGACCCCTCTACTGTCATCTACTAACCTGAGAGAAGGACATCAGACCCCTCTACTGTCATCTACTAACCTGAGAGAAGGACATCAGACCCCTCTACTGTCATCTACTAACCTGAGAGAAGGACATCAGACCCCTCTACTGTCATCTACTAACCTGAGAGAAGGACATCAGACCCCTCTACTGTCATCTACTAACCTGAGAGAAGGACATCAGACCCCTCTACTGTCATCTACTAACCTGAGAGAAGGACATCAGACCCCTCTACTGTCATCTACTAACCTGAGAGAAGGACATCAGACCCCTCTACTGTCATCTACTAACCTGAGAGAAGGACATCAGACCCCTCTACTGTCATCTACTAACCTGAGAGAAGGACATCAGACCCCTCTACTGTCATCTACTAACCTGAGAGAAGGACATCAGACCCCTCTACTGTCATCTACTAACCTGAGAGAAGGACATCAGACCCCTCTACTGTCATCTACTAACCTGAGAGAAGGACATCAGACCCCTCTACTGTCATCTACTAACCTGAGAGAAGGACATCAGACCCCTCTACTGTCATCTACTAACCTGAGAGAAGGACATCAGACCCCTCTACTGTCATCTACTAACCTGAGAGAAGGACATCAGACCCCTCTACTGTCATCTACTAACCTGAGAGAAGGACATCAGACCCCTCTACTGTCATCTACTAACCTGAGAGAAGGACATCAGACCCCTCTACTGTCATCTACTAACCTGAGAGAAGGACATCAGACCCCTCTACTGTCATCTACTAACCTGAGAGAAGGACATCAGACCCCTCTACTGTCATCTACTAACCTGAGAGAAGGACATCAGACCCCTCTACTGTCATCTACTAACCTGAGAGAAGGACATCAGACCCCTCTACTGTCATCTACTAACCTGAGAGAAGGACATCAGACCCCTCTACTGTCATCTACTAACCTGAGAGAAGGACATCAGACCCCTCTACTGTCATCTACTAACCTGAGAGAAGGACATCAGACCCCTCTACTGTCATCTACTAACCTGAGAGAAGGACATCAGACCCCTCTACTGTCATCTAC
>JBBDGP010005523.1:0-115719 GCA_037952835.1 Lithobates septentrionalis
AAATATTTCTCTTTATATGGCCACATTATAGCGGATTGTGCTAGTATTGCATTAACAGGTTCCCCCACCCAATATTTCCTAATTTTCGGCGCAGATCCTGGCAGTTAAGGGGTGTGCGGGGGCCTCCCTCTGCAGCGGGGGATGTTATTTCCTCTAAAACGATAAAGATGTCTCGATAGAAGCAGATTCTGCCTGATTTGCCCTTTAAAAGAGCAGAGATAGATCAGGAGAAATGTGACATTATTACCGGCGGCGGCGGTGTAAATGTCTGTTGTGGGCTTGCGGAGAAAGCTGCGCCAGGTCTTTACCGCCAAGCCAACGTCTTGAATAAGATAAGGCGGCCTGTGGAATGGCGGGGTGTCTCTTCTAATACCACACATTGTACAATAAATATCTGCAAATTATATCTCATGCTGGAAAATCCTTTGGCGCGGTTGGCGGTGAGCGGAGGAGTTATGAGACGCAGCGGGAGTTGTCAGTATTTTACGGTTTCTCGCAGGGAGCGTTCCTCTGATGGTTTATACCATACCTGCCGAACAAGAGAAAAGAAACAAAGAAGCGGGGAACGCCTTCACTGGCGAGATAACGGAGCACAAAGAATGCAGAAAGCGCTATTGTGGGTATTTACCCGCTCAAGAGAACCTGTCACCTCTTTACTAACGGGAAAGCTAAAGTTTAATCTGCTTCCCTGGTTCCTCCCACCCCCCTCATCAACATGCTAATGAAATGTTGTCATAAAACCAGGGCTGGTGCAAGGATTTGTGACATCCTAGGTGAAACCTTATTTTGCTGCCCCCCCTTGGCTCCACCCCTGACTCCACCCCATTTGCCCTGACCATGTATATGCATACCTCTCAACTTTTGAACTCGAGAATGAGGGACAGTTCAGGGAGACAGTGACCTTGCGGCCAATGGCGACCCTAGGGGGGGGGCCAGAGGGGGCCCTGACCCCCCCAACATTATGCTGGGCCCCACCATGTGCCCCCCCCCCCCCCCCCCAAAAAAAAAATTTTTTTTTTTTTTACAAAAAGGCAATTTCTTTTTGTTTGTATTCATATCGGATGTGCCGCATCTTACTCAGGCCACCACTAGGGTAACACAGTCTCTATTGAGAGGGAGAACGTCCCCAGTCAGCTCCTGCAGGTGATTCCTCCCCCTCCCTCTGCTCGCTGACACTGCATAATGCGAGCGCTCACACAACCACGGCTGCCCGATCTGCTCCTTCCCCTGCATCCTCATTGGCAGGGAGAAGAGCGAGTTGCAGGAAGGACTCCACCAGGACTCTCAGTTACTGAAAAAACAGACTGATTTCTCCAGTCCTTAGGACAAGAGAACCAGCCTGTAAATTCCAAGAGATGCCAGACCAGCGCTGTCAATAGCAGGGGCAGGACAGCAAGAGGAGGCTGGGGAACCCCACAGTGGCAGAACACCAGGGCCCGGTGGCAAGACAACCTTTGCAACCCTGATAGTTCTCCCACTGCTTTGGACCCTTATATTTTCTTGGTATGCTGGTGACATATATCTCTTGTTCTCTGTCACCCTGGGGGGGCCCCAATACAGTAGGAAGGGAGCTCACTGTAGAACATGTGAAAGGGCCGTTGTGGGGTCATAGTAAAGGGGTAAAGGGCCACAGGATAGATAAAATCTATCTATCTATCTATCTATCTATCTATCTATCTATCTATCTATCTATCTATCTATCTTTTATATTGCCCCCCTATTTTTGTCCCTGTCCCCCCATGTGCCCCCCCTAAATATGAAAGCTGGAGACGCCACTGCTTGCGGCGCATGTAGCGTGCTGCAGCAAAAAAGTGGGTGTGGCCAAACATGGTTGTGGGAGTGGCTTAAGGCCCATGGTTATACAAAACCTGAGCTTCCTTGTACCTAAAAAATATGCTTTGATTGCTGTGCCACAAGTTGGAGTCTCAGAGATACATATAAACCTCAACACAATCATTTAGAAATTTACTTCCAATACATCTGGTTTTGTATACACTGAAAATAGACAAAGAGCTTAAAATAGAGGATTATGAAGGACCTGAGGAACCCGGGAGGGAGCCAAAGAATAAGTACTGCAGTATGAACCAACCCTTAGAGAGGGAGAGAGGGAAGGATCACTATGGTATATGGAAGATAGGAAGGGTAGATCACTATGGTACATGGAAGGAAGGGTCACTATGGTATATGGAAGATACGAAGGGGAGATCACTACGGTACATGGAAGAAAGGAAGGATCACTATGGCACATGGAAGGCAGGAAGGAAGGATCACTATGGTATATGGAAGGAAGGGTCACTATGGTATATGGAAGGAAGTGTCACTATGGTATATGAAAGAGAGGAAGGAGGGATCACTGTGTTACATGGAAGACAGGAAGGATCACTATAGCATGTGGAAAGAAGGATCACTATGGCACATGGAAGGCAGGAAGGAAGGATCACTATGGCTAATGGAAGGAAGGATCGCTATGGTATATGGAAGATAGGAAGGAGGGATCACTATGGTACATGGAAGACAGGAAGGATCACTATGGTACATGGAAGACAGGAAGGATCACTATGGTACATGGAAGAAAAGAAGGAAGGATCACTATGGTACATGGAAGGCAGGATCACTATGGTACATGGAAGACAGGAAGGAAGGATCACTATGGTACATGGAAGGCAGGAAGACTATGGCACATGGAAGAAAGAGAGAGAGAGGGGAGATACATCAGCCGATTGGCCGAAAGGAGAAGCGAACCTATTGGCCGCCTAGGAGGAGGAGGAGGGAGGAGACGCGTGGCGGAAGCCACCATGATGCTGAGGAGGAGGAGGAGACGCAGGGGAAGCCACCGCCCATTGCCAGGCGGAAGCGCTGCTGCCTGTGACCTAGATGGGGGTAAGTGAAGGGCTGGTAACCAACCGACTGTGCGGACGGGAGGGGTTGGGGTGTGGGTGACCTGACCAACCGGGGGCTGGCGGGAGTGGCTGTGGGTGCATAGTTTACCCCCCAGAAAATATACCACCCGCCGCCACTGGTTTTGAGATTGTTGAGTTGAGTTTTGGGTGACCTCCTCCTATGAGTTAAGTCCATGAAGCTCCATGCCATCTCCTGGGCTCTCTATTATATTTATCTGACAGATTTATTACTCTCCGGACACTCGACCCTTCCCTCAGCAGTGAGCGGGGCTGACATCAGCGGGGATCTCGGCCCTTCCCTCGGCAGTGCTCGGATCGGGGCTGACATCAGCGGGGATATAGGCACTTCCCTCGGCAGTGCTCGGAGCGGGGCTGACGTCAGCGGGGATCTCGGCCCTTCCCTCAGCAGTGCTTGGAGCGGGGCTGACATCAGCGGGGATCTCGGCCCTTCCCTCAGCAGTGCTTGGAGCGGGGCTGACATCAGCGGGGATCTCGGCCCTTCCCTCGGCAGTGCTCGGATCGGGGCTGACATCAGCGGGGATATAGGCACTTCCCTCGGTAGTGGAAATTCATTCTCTGAATGAATCATGTGCTGAACGGGTAACCTCCTGTGTTCACAATGCAGCAGGGCAGATGTTCAGTTTCAAGCACGGCTTTATCCATTGACATATCTCCTTTAGACCTCGGTCTATTCGGCCCGTATGGTCACCTGCTCCACAGACAGTTCAACTCTCCAATAAGACACAGCAGCTTAATCCAACATAGTTTTACCTGCAAAAATGCAATATATTGAACGTTCATATACTCAAGCGTGAGGGTAGCTGAGCTCTCCCAGTTTGGAGACAGGTCCCATATTGGAGACAAGAGGTCTCAGCTAGGGGTCAGATGTACCCCAGCCAGTAGTCAAGAGACAGACAATCCCAACCAGGGGTCAGAGGTGCCCCAGTCAGGAGTCAAGAGACAGGAGCACCCAACCAGGGGTCAGAGGTGCCCCAGGTAGTAATCAAGAGACAGGAGCACCCAACCAGGAGTCAGAGGTGCCCCAGCTAGTAATCAAGAGACAGGAGCACTCAACCAGGGGTCTGAGGTGCCCCAGCTAGTAATCAAGAGATAGGAAGTCGCAACCAGGGGTCAGAGGTGCCCCAGCTAATAATCAACTGACAGGAAGTCCCAAGCAGGGGTCAGAGGTGCCCCAGCTAGTAATCAAGAGACAGGAAGTCCCAACCAGGGGTCATAGGTGCCCCAGCTAGTTATCAAGAGACAGGAGCACCCAACCAGGGGTCAGAGGTGCCCCAGCTAGTAATCAAGGGACAGGAGCACCCAACCAGGAGTCAGAGGTGCCCCAGCTAGTAATCAAGAGACAGAAGCACCCAACCAGGAGTCAGAGGTGCCCCAGCTAGTAGTCAAGAGACAGGAAGTCGCAACTAGGGGTCAGAAGTGCCCCAGCTAGTAATCAAGAGGCAGGAAGTCCCAACCAGGGGTCATAGGTGCCCCTGCTAGTAATCAAGAGACAGGAGCACCCAACCAGGGGTCAGAGGTGCCCCGGCTAGTAATCAAGGGACAGAAGCACCCAACCAGGCATCAGAGGTGCCCCAGCTAATAATCAACTGACAGGAAGTCCCAAGCAGGGGTCAGAGGTGCCCCAGCTAGTAATCAAGAGACAGGAAGTCCCAACCAGGGGTCATAGGTGCCCCAGCTAGTTATCAAGAGACAGGAGCACCCAACCAGGGGTCAGAGGTGCCCCAGCTAGTAATCAAGGGACAGGAGCACCCAACCAGGAGTCAGAGGTGCCCCAGCTAGTAATCAAGAGACAGAAGCACCCAACCAGGAGTCAGAGGTGCCCCAGCTAGTAGTCAAGAGACAGGAAGTCGCAACTAGGGGTCAGAAGTGCCCCAGCTAGTAATCAAGAGGCAGGAAGTCCCAACCAGGGGTCATAGGTGCCCCTGCTAGTAATCAAGAGACAGGAGCACCCAACCAGGGGTCAGAGGTGCCCCGGCTAGTAATCAAGGGACAGAAGCACCCAACCAGGCATCAGAGGTGCCCCAGCTAGTAATCAAGGGACAGAAGCACCCAACCAGGAGTCAGAGGTGCCCCAGCTAGTAATCAAGAGACAGAAGCACCCAACCAGGGGTCAGAGGTGCCCCAGCTAGTAATCAAGAGACAGGAGCACCCAACCAGGGGTCAGAGGTGTCCCAGCCCGTAGAGAGGAGGTTTCATCTCAGGGGACAAGTCAGCTCTTATCAGGGTGTCAGGAGAACCCCTATTCAGAGGCCCGGAGTGGGCTGCACACTGCACACAGGGCAAGGTGCATTACGGTGCCTACTACAGTGATTTCCAGGCTTCACAAGGGTCAGCCAGTTATGGTACCTGGAATTCATCTTTAAGGCTGGGTTTACACCATCGCTGCATGTGACTACCAGCAGGGGTCCGGTGCGTCCTGGTTCACCGTTTCAGGTCCGATTGCAGCCCGAATTTTCGGGGACCCCGCATCCAATGTGCAGTGGTGTGAACCCAGCCTAAAGCATCTTGGACTTCACCACTTGGTTTGGTGCCCGTTTCTGTACTTTGAAATGCTTTCGGGTACCCCTTGAGGGAGGCCTATTTTTTAAGAGCTGCCTTACCAGAGCAGGTGAGCTTATTTGAAAACCGCCTTGCGTCTGATCGTTTGAATAAGCCTTGCAATCCCGGCGCCTCTTCATTATTTCTTCCTCCAATTCCTTCATGGACAGCTAAACTCTGATTACCACTTGGGAGGAAAATAAATAACCTTCTCTAAGCGGGAAGATGGAGCAGTGAGCATCTATTCACTTTACATGTCTCCCAGACATCGTGTCCTCCTCAGAACTTTCCATAACGTTCTCAAGGCTGCTGCGCTGAAAATTTACAGTTTGGGTTGTTTTCAATTCCTGTCCTTGATTTTTTTTTTTTTTTTCATTTTGTAAAACACGCAATATTTTATCGCTGACAAAGGTTACAAAGTAACAGAGATTGTCCCAACATGACTTACAAATTTTTATAAAAGTCTACAGCCCAGTTACTGCCCCTTGTAAGGTCAACCACAGCTGTTGATTGTCCTTGACATCCGGAGACAATCCCTTCCATACAAATGTATACCTTCCAGTAATGCCCCTGTATTTATTATCAAATCATTCACATTTATATCCACTTGTATCAATTTTCTCATGTTATGTCAGGCGCTGATAAATAAATAAAGATAAATGCAAGCTTTGTACTGGGTCCTGGTTTTGGCATTCAATGTAGATATAAATGATGAGACAGCTACAGGTTCGTAAAAAAAGAGAAATAAAACAATAGAGTCACTAGACTGAAAGTTTGGCTATCTGAAAAAGCTATTTAATGGTGATTCTTGTATGCTGGACCTGGGCCGCTTGGCAGACAATGTTAGGGGGGGGGGGGGTTCTCACGTGATATTGGCCCACACCACTGGGGAAGGTGAACAGAAGAAACGAAGCGCCAATCGTACAGTTCAGAAATTCTTGGCAGTGAAATCACCGTCAATGGGAAAACATTGGCCAAAGCGTTTTAGGGCCCAAGGGCTCTTTTTACATTAGGGCTCAGAAATGGTTGCTAGATTTCCAAAATGTACTGGCCTTAAACCTCCTTGATGAATATCTTTTTTCTGTTTCAAGCACTTCATGCATTGACCTACCTCCTTTAGACCTTGGTCCATCTGGCCAGTGTGGTCACCTACCAAAAGAGCGCCCTCCACAGACAGCTCAACTCTCCAATAAGACAGGGCAGTTTAATCCAACATAGTTTTACCTGTTAAAATGCAGTACATGGCATGTTCACCAGTCAAAGAGGGAGATTTACTGAAACTGGTGCAGCTGTGCATGATAGCCAGTCAGTTTCTAACTTCAACTTGTTCAATTAAGCTTTGGCAAGAAAACCTGGAAGCTGATTGGTTTCTATGCAGAGCTGCACCAGATTTTGCACTCTCCAGCTTTAGTAAACAACCCCCAGAGTGTCAGACAATGATCCACTAAAACGTGTGCCCACTATGAAGACTGGTAACTAACTAAGGAAACACGAAAAAGAAGGTTTGGGTCTATCTAAGGACTAAACCAACTAACCCCTACATACAAGTAAACTGGAATATGCAATTTAAGAACTACAGTAATAACAAGTTGTAGTGAATCGGGGGGCTTCAGTAACCAAAACTGCAGTGTTTATCCTCATGACACAACACAGGAAGCACCTCCATGGTTAACAGAGGACGGAATTAAAATTAGACTTGAGAAACTTAACATTAATAAATCACCGGGACCAGATGGCTTGCATCCGAGGGTACTTAGGGAACTCAGTCAAGTGATTGCCAGACCGTTGTTCCTAATTTTTACAGACAGTCTACTGACTGGAATGGTACCAGCTGATTGGAGAAAAGCCAATGTAGCACCAATATTTAAAAAGGACCCAAAATACATCCCTGGGAATTACAGACCAGTTAGCCTAACATCAATAGTATGTAAACTCTTGGAGGGGATGATAAGGGACTATATACAAGATTTTAGTCATACGAACGCTATCATTAGCAGTAATCAGCATGGATTCATGAAGAATCGTTCTTGCCAAACCAATCTATTAACCTTCTATGAGGAGGTGAGTTGCCATCTAGATAAAGGAAGGCCCGTAGACATGGTGTATCTGGATTTTGCAAAAGCATTTGACACAGTTCCCCATAAATGTTTACTGTACAAAATAAGGTGCGTTGGCATGGACCATAGGGTGAGTACATGGATTGAAAACTGGCTACAAGGGCGTGTTCAGAGGGTGGTGATAAATGGGGGGTACTCAGAATGGTCAGGGGTGGGTAGTGGGGTTCCCCAGGGTTCTGTGCTGGGACCAATCCTATTTAATTTGTTTATAAACGGCCTGGAGGATGGGATAAACAGTTCAATCTCTGTATTTGCAGACGATACTAAGCTAAGCAGGGCAATAACTTCTCCGCAGAATGTGGAAACCTTGCAAAAAGACCTGAACAAATTAATGGGGGAGTGGCGACTACATGGCAAATGAGGTTCAATGTAGAAAAATGTAAAATAATGCATTTGGGTGGCAAAAAAATGAATGCAATCTATAGACTGGGGGGAGAACCTCTGGGGGAATCTAGGATGGAAAAGGACCTGGGGGTCCTAGTGGATGATAGGCTCAGCAATGACAGGCAATGCCAAGCTGCTGCTAACAAAGCAAACAGAATATTGGCATTAAAAAGGGGATCAACTCCAGAGATAAAATGAAAATTCTCCCGCTCTACAAGACTCTGGTCCGGCCGCACCTGGAGTATGCTGTCCAGTTCTGGGCACCAGTCCTCAGGAGGGATGTACTGGAAATGGAGCGACTACAAAGAAGGGAAACAAAGCTAATAAAGGGTCTGGAGGATCTTAGTTATGAGGAAAGGTTGTGAGCTCTGAACTTATTCTCTCTGGAGAAGAGACGCTTGAGAGGGGATATGATTCCAATTTACAAATACTGTACTGGTGACCCCACAATAGGGATAAAACTTTTTCGCAGAAGAGAGTTTAATAAGACTCGTGGCGGCCTGGTCCTACAGCCTCCTGGGAGATGTAACCTGAGTATCTGATGAGGTTGTAGGACCTAGGAACTAGGAAACCGCTATTCTGCTTAGTTCTAAATGTTGGTGGGGTGGGTACAGAGAAAAGAATAAAACATTTGTGATTGTGAGGGGAACAAACTCCATTTGAAGTTCTGCTTTAAAGTGGACCTTCGCCCTTCTCAACCACTTAAAACCCTTGCATTCCTCCCCCTCCTGCTCTCACAAATGGACATCATTTTTTTTTTTTCTGTTCCCCAATACCCATTTTTTTGGGCATTTCCGGGATTTTCGCCTAGGTGAGAATGATGTCCTTTTCGCCTGCAGCTTCCTGGGATACCCCACCATGAATCCTGGGAGGCGTTGGGTGTGGGAGTCTTCAGGGAGCCAGCTGGCTCTTTCTGGATCTTGCAGCCCGCCCCCTGATGATGCATCACTTTGTGTGCACATCCTTGGCAAGAACCCAAGAGAGAAGGTGCCCCCCTCTTGGCTTAGGTAAAGAAGATGGCGGCATGGCTCCCAGCTTGTGGAGGACAATCGTTTGCAAAGCTGGACCTGTGAGTGTGTATTCTGAGGATAACTCCCCCAAAAACAGGGATAAAAAATTGCACTGGGTTTTACCCAATAAATCCTTACAGGACATTGAAGAAGTCGCTCCGATCATTTAGATCTACTTTGACTGATTCATGGTCCCTTAAGGATGCCCTGAATATTGGAGAGCTGCCTCTCGAAACTGGTGACTTGCTCTCGATTATAATTATGTGTATACTTTGTTTATTTCTTGTATATTTACCGTTATTGATCGCTGTGCTGGCCAATCTCAGTGATCTTGTGATTGAGTGCCGATTCTTCTGGTTCCGGATCAGTAGTATTAGATCCATAGCCGTCAGTGACCGCTCGGTCTCTGTGCTGGGAGCGCACAGTGCAGCACACTCCCAGCGCAAACACAGATACTTACTTATTCACCCCCCATGGAAGAAACCCAACTTCGGTGAGCCCGCCTTGGTGCATACTTTCATCGGCAAGAGGTAATGTGAGCGCTGTGTACATGCTTTTAATAGTTCCTTTTAATAAAACGATAATGCACCATGAGAGTTTTTCTATTTAATTGTTTTTATTGGTTTTGAATTGTGCAGTACATCCTATGCATTATACATTCGTCTGAAGCGTCGTATCAATAGGCCAACAGTAATCCAGTAATTGTATTATACCATTATTACAGTTGCAAGCCATTGACATTTGTTGTGTGTCTGCTACCATCACATCCCTGCCATTCAAGGCCTAATTTGGTCATCAATAAAGCCAAGTTATTAACCGATTGGTGTTTGCGTATGAATATATATATATATATATTTACAGTATCTGACAAAAGTAAGTACACCCCTCGGTGACATTTGTGTAAATCTTTTCTTCTATCTTTTCATGTGACAACACTGAAGAAATGACACTTGTCTACAATGTAAAGTAGTGAGTGTACAGCTTGTATAACAGTGTAAATTTGCTGTCCCCTCAAAATAACTCAACACACAGCTATTAATGTCTAAACCGCTGGCAACAAAAGTCAGTACACCCCTAAGTGAAAATCTCCAAATTGGGCCCAAAGTGTCAATATTTTGTGTGGCCTCCATTATTTTCCAGCACTGCCTTAACCCTCTTGGACATGGAGGTCACCAGAGCTTCACAGGTTGTCACTGGAGTCCTCTTCCCCTCCCCCATGATGACATCACAGAGCTGGTGGATGTTAGAGACCTTGCGCTCCTCCACCTTCCATTTGGGGATGTCCCACAGATGATCAATAGGGTTTAGGTCTGGAGACATGCTTGGCCAGTCCATCACCTTTACCCTCAGCTTCTTTAGCAAGGCAGTGGTGGTCTTGGAGGTGTGTTTGGGGTGGTTATCATGTTGGAATACTGCCCTGCGGTCCAGTCTCTGAAGGGAGGAGATCATGTTCTGCTTCAGTATGTCACAGTACATGTTGGCATTCATGGATGAGGACGAGACAAAGGAACATTTTGAAAAATGAAAACGTTTGTTTACATAAGCTTCTCTGCACACAAATAGATATCATTTTATCTGACTCGGCCTACCTTAAAAAAAGAACTTTATTAAAACCACCAACTTTTTTGAGATAATGAACACGTTGGATATATATATATATATATATATATATATATATATATATATATATATATAATGTTCTATATATAGAGTGTAGAAGTCAGGAATAGAGATGCCCATGATCCTGGAAAGTTTATTTTATGAATTCTTGCTATGGAAGTTTTCCATGTCTGCAGGAGTCAGGAATAGAGATGCCCATAGGGTAATCTTTTTTTTTTTTTTTTTTTTTTTTTTTTAGCCAGTAGGCTAATTAAATAATAAAAAAAAGAGGGGGAGGGGGGATTCCTTTATACAAGTCGACAACAGCACCCCCTTGTGCTCAGGGGTGCCCATGCATTAAGAATGGAGATATTCTGTCCCCCCAGGGACTTTAAGCCTCAGGTTGTATGTATTTAATATATGTACTTCCCGTGTCCTTTCAAAGAATTCCTGTTTCTCATTAGCTGTGATAGCGAGATTCTTATGGATCATGATCCCGGAAAGTTTATTTTTGATGAATTCTTGCTATGGAAGTTTTCCATGTCTTAGAAAAAGAATGTAAGTCTCTGGAGAGGATTTTAGCATACCCGGGATAGGTTTATTTAATAAGGCGTCCGAGATATCCGAGGAATTTTTGGGGGCTATTTCCCATAGTAGTATGTGCTGTATAAGAGTCAATGAAACATAATCCCAGTTTGAAGTTACTGTCTGAAACAAAGGAAGGGAGGATTAGGATACATTTTCACAAATCTAGACTAAGTACTAAGTACCATCTAGAGCAGGTTCCTCAGCTAAGGTTAATGCAGAGGTTGCTGGAAGAATGATCTCCTTCCTGATGGTGCCCACATCTATCTGGCACCATCACCACTTGGGACCAGTGGAACTTCTCTTGTTTCTTGGATAAGTAACCTCTGACATTGATCATTATGATTATTGACTGTAAAGGGAAGATTCTTCCCACTTCCCCCAATATATGGGGGTCTACACTGACCACCACCGATATGTGAGTTTTACTTATGGACCCCCAATGTTATGGGCATTGCTCTTATGAACCACCATTGTAATGAATATTTTTCTCAGTGACCACCATTGCTATGGCCATTTTTCCCATGAATCACCATTGTAATGGGTATTTTTTCACTGTTCATCATGGCAATAAAGCCCTTATCTGATTGACCACCAATGTGGTGTGCCTAATGTACCATGTACAATACCTATATCTGGGCTTCTCTGAGATCTGAATATTATTTCAAAGGTTTCTCCACGATCAAATGGTTGAAAAAGTCGGACCTAGAGACAACAAGCCCTTCGATCCCACAGCGATCTCCGGATCCTCTGCCACAAGGTATGGCAGCTTGTTGGGGGAATTGACTAATTGGGTGTAAAAAAGAAGAAATAGTTCCCCAGGAACCTGGATAGGGCACACACACGTGTTCAAAAACTGTCATATAAGTCATATCCATGACTAGGGAAGAACTGGGTTTGGTCCCAACTGTGGGCAGTTGTCACATGATTGTGTCTCCACCAGCCCAATCATCTAGGGCGGGGGGGGGGGGGGCATTCCCTTCCCCCCATAATTGCATGTCCAATCCTGGTACTTGTCTGTGTTCCCAGATTACCTCTGCTGCCTCCTCTGACCTAAGTGTCCTTCTACAATGTTACAGTCTGATCACTGGGGGGACAGGAGACTGAGGAAATTCTTCCTCCTACCCGCAGAAGACTGATGACATCATCTCAGCCTAGGCAAACTTGAGCTCAAGGATGGCATTTTAATGATAAAATATAAAATGACACAGAGACCGTCTATCGTTCGATGTCAATAAATTATATCATTCAGTCCTGTGAAATTACTGAAACTTCCACTTTAAGCTGCGATGGGAAATGTATTTGGTCCTTTTCCTGAAGAAAAATGTATTATTATACAGGCGGCTGTTGATTTGTATGGGAAAAAGGAATCTCAGTCAGTCTCAGAGGGTAATAGTAAAAAAAAATAAAAAAGGAACGATTCTTCGCAAGGTAAATTCAATTATGTATCTGAAGTCACTAACAATCTGGAGCAACTTTTAATTGATGGGAATTCGGCTGGCTCAGCAGCTCCACTAATTGCTCATCTATCCTTGCAGATCTCCCTCTTGCAACGTTGCGCTCCTGGAATATATTTCTCTTGTTTGTGTGTTTTTGTTTTTTTTTTGACTCAGTAACTAAAAAAAAAATATATATATATATCCGTCTTTTGTTCTAGAATCTGTCATAGGCGCGATACCAGACTCAGATCGTAGTAAAAAACGCAATGGGCGGGGTCCTGATGACCAGTATCGTTGGTCTATTCAGGTAACAGGTTAGCGGCTCACCTAATAGGGTGGTGTTCCTTGTCAGGACAGGAGAAGTAGTCAAAATAAAAGGGGAGTGGGAATAGGACCCACAGTTATATCGGGATAAACAGCAGTTTGTTCCTTTTCCTTCACTGAAGGTAAGGACACCTTGGGTCCTATTCCCACTCCCCTTTTAATTTGCGATACCAGACTCAGACCTACAGTTGTGACCAAGCGCATGCGCATTTTTTTTGAACGTTCCTGCACATAGGGCAATAGGCAAAGGGAGAGGCGCCTCTGGGTGTAGATATATAACAGGTTTAATAAGCACATAAAGTAGGAAATTCACATTTGAGAAGTTAAAACAGGCATGTAATTAGTCCCAACAGAGTGTGTGTGTGGGGGGGGGGGGGTCATCAGTAGACGGTCCAATCCCGGATAGGAAGTGCAGTATTCGCCGCTCACTTATTTACCGCTGATGTGTAGAGCCGGCCGCGGTGGGGAAGAGCTCAGAACGAGGCCTGGATGGCGCTGATGGTGTAGAAGGTGAGGATGGATGATGTCACTGGGATGCGACGCGTTTCCTGAGCATGCGCACTGCGGGTGACACGGCAGCCACGCTTTCCTTTTTTTCAAGCTGACTGGTGGGACTACAAGGAGCCGCCTTTTAAAGTGTACCAAATATGGTAATCTTTATGCCCAATGATGCCTGGAAAATTTCCACTGCCGCTGGCCACAATCTACCCCCCCCCCCCCCCCCCAAAGTCCAAAGGACAATAAGCTGGCCCTTTGTTTAGAAAGTTTGAAGACCCCTGATCTAGACTTGGAGTCGGAGTGAATGGACTATTGCCTGTGTGAATGGCGACCTCTGCAAACATTGAATCCAGCGCCCCCTACGGAGGAGTCACCTGAACCTTCTTCCATTATATATGACATCATCATGCCGCTCTTCTTCACATATCAATCATCCTCATCATCATCTAACACTCATTTATTAAAAACATTTTATTTTGCTTTTTTCTTACCTTAAGAGCCCTTTCACACTGAGCCGCGCATTAACGGTAAATCGTCGCTAGTTTTAACAGCGCTTTACCCACGTTTTAGCTGCGCTTTTCAGCTGCTAGCGAGGTTCTTTTAACCCCCGCTGGCAGCCGAAGAAAGGGTTAAATGCGCCGAAAAGCGACGCTGCCGAAGCACTTTTCAGGTGCTCGGCAGCGCTGCCCATTCATTTCAATGGGCGGGGTGGTGGAGGAGGGGTGAATACCCAAAAGACGCTGCTTGTAGGACTTTTTCTAACGTCTGGCAAATGCACCGCCCCGGTGTGGAAGCACTCGGGATCTCACACTGGGGATCTCGCACTCGGGATTTCACACTGGGGATCTCACACTGGGGATCTCACACTGGGGATCTCACATTGGGGATCTCACACTGGGGATCTCACACTGGGGATCTCACATTCGGGATCTCACACTGGGGATCTCACACTGGGGATCTCACACTGGGGATCTCACACTGGGGATCTCACACTGGGGATCTCACATTGGGGATCTCACACTGGGGATCTCACACTGGGGATCTCACATTCGGGATCTCACACTGGGGATCTCACACTGGGGATCTCACACTGGGGATCTCACACTGGGGATCTCACACTGGGGATCTCACACTGGGGATCTCACATTCGGGATCTCACACTGGGGATCTCACACTGGGGATCTCACACTGGGGATCTCACACTGGGGATCTCACATTCGGGATCTCACACTGGGGATCTCACACTGGGGATCTCACACTGGGGATCTCACACTGGGGATCTCACACTGGGGATCTCACATTCGGGATCTCACACTGGGGATCTCACACTGGGGACCTAACACTGGGGATCTCACACTGGGGATCTCACACTGGGGATCTCACATTGGGGATCTCACACTCGGGATCTCACATTCGGGATCTCACACTGGGGATCTCACATTGGGGATCTCACATTGGGGATCTCACACTCGGGATCTCACACTCGGGATCTCACACTGGGGATCCCACACTCGAGGTCTCACACTGGCGATCTCACATTCGGGATCTCACACTGGGGATCTCACATTCGGGATCTCACACTGGGGATCTCACATTGGGGATCTCACATTGGGGATCTCACATTGGGGATCTCACACTGGGGATCTCACACTCGGGGTCTCACACTGGGGATCTCACACTGGGGATCTTACATTCGGGATCTCACATTCGGGATCTCACACTGGGGATCTCACACTGGGGATCTCACATTGGGGATCTCACATTGGGGATCTCACACTCGGGATCTCACACTCGGGGTCTCACACTGGGGATCTCACACTGGGGATCTCACATTCGGGATCTCACACTGGGGATCTCACACTGGGGATCTCACATTCGGGATCTCACACTGGGGATCTCACACTGGGGATCTCACACTGGGGATCTCACATTCGGGATCTCACACTGGGGATCTCACACTGGGGATCTCACACTCGGGATCTCACACTCGGGATCTCACACTGGGGATCTCACACTGGGGATCTCACACTCGGGATCTCACACTCAGGATCTCACACTCGGGATCTCACATTCGGGATCTCACATTCGGGATCTCACACTGGGGATCTCACACTCGGGATCTCACACTCGGGATCTCACACTGGGGATCTCACATTCGGGATCTCACACTGGGGATCTCACACTAGGGATCTCACACTGGGGATCTCACACTGGGGATCTCACACTCGGGATCTCACATTCGGGATCTCACATTCGGGATCTCACACTCGGGATCTCACACTGGGGATCTCACACTGGGGATCTCACACTGGGGATCTCACACTGGGGATCTCACACTCGGGGATCTCATATTGGGGATCTCACACTAGGGATCTCACACTGGGGATCTCACATTCGGGATCTCACACTGGGGATCTCACACTGGGGATCTCACACTCGGGGATCTCATATTGGGGATCTCACACTCGGGGTCTCACACTGGGGATCTCACACTCGGGATCTCACACTGGGGATCTCACATTCGGGATCTCACACTGGGGATCTCACACTGGGGATCTCACACTGGGGATCTCACACTCGGGGATCTCATATTGGGGATCTCACACTCGGGGTCTCACACTGGGGATCTCACACTCGGGATCTCACACTGGGGATCTCACATTCGGGATCTCACACTGGGAATCTCACACTGGGGATCTCACACTCGGGGATCTCATATTGGGGATCTCACACTCGGGGATCTCACACTGGGGATCTCATATTGGGGATCTCACACTCAGGGATCTCACACTGGGAATCTCACACTGGGGATCTCACACTGGGGATCTCACACTGGGGATCTCACACTGGGGATCTCACATTCGGGATCTCACACTGGGGATCTCACACTGGGGATCTCACATTCGGGATCTCACACTGGGGATCTTACACTGGGGATCCCACATTCAGGATCTCACACTGGGGATCTCACACTAGGGATCTCACACTGGGGATCTCACACTGGGGATCTCATATTGGGGATCTCACACTTGGGGATCTCACACTGGGGATCTCACACTGGGGATCTCATATTGGGGATCTCACACTGGGAATCTCACACTGGGGATCTCACACTCGGGATCTCACACTGGGGATCTCACATTCGGGATCTCACACTGGGGATCTCACATTCGGGATCTCACACTGGGGATCTCACACTGGGGATCTCACATTCGGGATCTCACACTGGGGATCCCACATTCGGGATCTCACACTGGGGATCTCACACTGGGGATCTCACACTGGGGATCTCATATTGGGGATCTCACACTGGGGATCTCATATTGGGGATCTCACACTGGGAATCTCACACTCGGGGATCTCACACTGGGGATCTCACACTCAGGATCTCACACTGGGGATCTCACATTCGGGATCTCACACTCGGGATCTCACACTCGGGATCTCACACTCGGGATCTCACATTCGGGATCTCACATTCGGGATCTCACACTGGGGATCTCACACTCGGGATCTCACACTCGGGATCTCACACTGGGGATCTCACACTCGGGATCTCACACTGGGGATCTCACACTAGGGATCTCACACTGGGGATCTCACACTGGGGATCTCACACTCGGGATCTCACATTCGGGATCTCACATTCGGGATCTCACACTCGGGATCTCACACTCGGGATCTCACACTGGGGATCTTGCACTGGAGATCTCACACTGGGGATCTCACACTGGGGATCTCACACTGGGGATCTCACACTGGGGATCTTACACTGGGGATCTCACACTGGGGATCTCACACTCGGGGATCTCATATTGGGGATCTCACACTCAGGGTCTCACACTGGGGATCTCACACTCGGGATCTCACACTGGGGATCTCACACTGGGGATCTCACACTGGGGATCTCACACTCGGGCATCTCATATTGGGGATCTCACACTCGGGGTCTCACACTGGGGATCTCACACTCGGGATCTCACACTGGGGATCTCACATTCGGGATCTCACACTGGGAATCTCACACTGGGGATCTCACACTCGGAGATCTCATATTGGGATCTCACACTCGGGGATCTCACACTCAGGGATCTCACCCTGGGAATCTCACACTGGGGATCTCACACTGGGGATCTCACACTCGGAGATCTCATATTGGGGATCTCACACTCGGGGATCTCACACTCAGGGATCTCACCCTGGGAATCTCACACTGGGGATCTCACACTGGGGATCTCACACTGGGGATCTCACACTGGGAATCTCACATTCGGGATCTCACACTGGGGATCTCACACTGGGGATCTCACATTCGGGATCTCACACTGGGGATCTCACATTCGGGATCTCACACTGGGGATCTCACACTGGGGATCACACATTCGGGATCTCACACTGGGGATCTCACACTAGGGATCTCACACTGGGGATCTCACACTGGGGATCTCATATTGGGGATCTCACACTTGGGGATCTCACACTGGGGATCTCACACTGGGGATCTCATATTGGGGATCTCACATTCGGGATCTCACACTGGGGATCTCACACTCGGGATCTCACACTGGGGATCTCACATTCGGGATCTCACACTGGGGATCTCACATTCGGGATCTCACACTGGGGATCTCACACTGGGGATCTCACATTCGGGATCTCACACTGGGGATCTCACACTGGGGATCCCACATTCGGGATCTCACACTGGGGATCTCACACTGGGGATCTCACACTGGGGATCTCATATTGGGGATCTCACACTGGGGATCTCATATTGGGGATCTCACACTGGGAATCTCACACTGGGGATCTCACACTGGGGATCTCATATTGGGGATCTCACACTGGGGATCTCATATTGGGGATCACACACTGGGAATCTCACACTGGGGATCTCACACTGGGGATCTCACACTCAGGATCTCACACTGGTGCTGCGGGGAGGCGTTTTCCAGGCGATTTACAGGCACTATTTTTAGCGCAAAAGCGCCTGAAAAAGGCCCCCAGTGGGAAAGGGGTCTAAGGCTCGGTTCACACTGCTGAGACCCCAAAGCCGTGTAACTTCCTTGTGACTTTTGTGATTTAACAATGCAGTGTAGATATGTGTGGTTCATTTAATTCCGAATTAAAATTTGGGTGAATTTTCGTTATTTGGAGATTCGGATGTATCTGAATTTCTGAATAATGCCGCGTACACACGGTCGGACTTTCTATCCTACTTGGTCCGGCACACTTTCCGAAGGACTTTGTCCGCCAGGTGCGCCGGACTTTAAAACGGACGGACTTGCCCACACACGCCGGGACTTTCCGGCGGGCTAACTCCGCCCGTCTTTCCGACGGACTTTCGCCGGAGTTCCGGCGGACTTTCAGAATGAACGGACTTGCCCACACACGGACAAGTCCGTTCATTTTGAACGTGACTCAGGTGCGACGGGACTAGAAAAGGATGTCAATCTTGCCGCTTTTATCGGCGAGATTGACACCTTGCGAGCCCCGTCGCGGGGCATACCAGGCCCTTAGGTCTGGTATGGATTATAAAGGGGAACCCCTACGCCGAAAAAACGGCGTGGGGCCCCCCCCTAAAATCCATACCAGACCCCGATCCGAGCACGCAGCCTGGCCGGTCAGGAAAGGGGGTGGGGACGAGCGAGCGCCCCCCCCCCCCCCTCCTGAACCGTACCAGGCCGCATGCCCTCAACATAGGGGGTGGGTGCTTTGGGGGAGGGGGGCGCCTTACGGTGCCCCCCCACCACAAAGCACCTTGTCCCCATGTTGATGAGGACAAGGGCCTCTTCCCGACAACCCTGGCCGTTGGTTGTCGGGGTCTGCGGGCGGGGGCTTATCGGAATCTGGGAGCCCCCTTTAATAAGGGGGCCTCCAGATCCCGGCCCCCCACCCTATGTAAATGAGTATGGGGTACATGGTACCCCTACCCATTTACCTAGGAAAAAAGTGTAAGTAATAAAACACACTACACAGGTTTTTAAAATATTTTATTAAACAGCTCCGGGGGGGGGGGATCTTCCTCCGGCTTCGGGGGTCTTCTTCCGGCTTCGGGGGTCCCTCCGCTTCATCTTCTCCCGGCGTCCGGTTGGTTCTTCTCCGCTCTCCGGCCTCTTCTCCCGGTGTCCCAGGTCTTCGGCCGGCCCCTCCGCCGTCTTCATGTAGCTCTATTGCCAGCGGAGGTCCGGACTTCTTGTCTTCTTGTCTTCTTGTCTTCTCTTCTCTTCTCTTCCCCCAGATGTTGACACGACGCTCTCTCCGGCTGGACTGGTCTCTGAGGGCTGCGTTGTGACTTATATAGGCGGAGACCCCGCCCCCATATGATGTCACAGTCCCTGGGCATGCTGGGACTGTGACGTTTTAGGGGGCGTGGTCGACCACCCCCAAAGCACCCACCCCCTATGTTGAGGGCATGCGGCCTGGTACGGTTCAGGAGGGGGGGGGCGCTCGCTCGTCCCCACCCCCTTTCCTGACCGGCCAGGCTGCGTGCTCGGATCGGGGTCTGGTATGGATTTTAGGGGGGCCCCACGCCGTTTTTTCGGCGTAGGGGTTCCCCTTTATAATCCATACCAGACCTAAGGGCCTGGTATGCCCCGCGCTCGCCGCAATAGGAAGATTTGTTTTTCCTATTGCAGCGAGCGCGAGATGCAATACCCTGCCCTCGTGTCGTATTTGGTCTGTCGGACCAGCCTACACACGAGCGGGCTTTCCGTCGGACCAGCACACACACGGGCGGACTTTCCGCCCGAAACTGAGTCCGACGGAAAGATTTGAAACTTTCTTCAAATCTAGGTCCGGCGGGCTTTTGGGAAGAAGTCCGCCGGAAAAGTCCGCCGCCGCCCACACACGGGCGGATTGTCCGGCACACTCTGGTCCGCCGGACCAAGTATGCCGGAAAGTCCGACCGTGTGTACGCGGCATTAGAATGGTACCAAATTTAAATGAATTTGAAATAACGAGAAAAAAAAATTTGGACTGATTCGAATTCAAATAGTTTTCAAATTTCCAAAGAGCATAAAATAGAATAGAAAACAAAGGAATAGGATAAAAATATATATATATATATATATATATATATATACGGTATATATATATATATATATATATATATATATATATATATATATATATATTTATATTCTATTTCTTTATTTCTTTATTTTTATTCTTTGGAAATTGGAAAACGATTCGAATTAAAAAAATTTGAATCTATTTTAAAACGAATAACGGAAACTAATTCTGAAAATGAATTAAACAAATGAAACAAATTTAAACTAATTTATGTAAATAACAAATCGAAATAAAACATTTTTTTTTGTTCTGCACATGTCTAATTGCAGTCTATGGCCCTACAGTGTTCGCACCCAGCCCCCCCCCCCCCCCCCCCCCCGTGTGCCTCCAGTGCGGCTCTGATCACCCTGAGTGAAGCCCTCTCACAGCACCTCCTCCTCTCCCTCCTACCAGCTGCTGTGGGGCACAGGGGTTCAGGATGGAGGGGGGATGGTAAATATGTAAGCTCCTTCCTTCCCTGAATGAACTCCGTTAACGATTGGTACTAACCACTTCTGTGTTCATTAATAACTGAAGCATAGCAAACCATGTTTACTATGCTTCAATTTGTGAATGGACAGGAAGCCGCTTAGCTTGTACACTTCCCATTCATTTGCTGTCCAGTGCAGCTGAGGCTGCAGAGAAGGGGACGGGGGGATCCCTGTCCTCAGTCTCAAAAGTGAGACATCAGCGGTCTGATATTTCAACAAAGTCCCCCAACGAGGCTGTTAAAGTGTAGATTAACAACAGTAGATCCACACAGCAAAATAGACCCCCCTCTGCAACAATAGATCTCTCCAGCAAGAATAGATTCCTCCCAGCAACTATAGATCCCCCAGGAACAATAGATCCACCCTCAAGAATATACCCAAAGCAACAATAGATCTCCACCCAACATAGACTCTCCAGTAGCAACAATAGACACACCTCTCAACATTCTGAGAAGGGAATGAAGAACACCTACTAGCAAACGTATTGAGGCATAGAACACGCCCCCTGTCACACCCCCTTAAAGGAGAAGTAACCAAAAAAAGGTTAATTAAATCCACAAGGACTTTTTTTTTACTACTATTATTCCTTTATATTGGCTCCTAAATTTAGAAATCAAATGAAAGGTTTAGTGCTGGGAAACACCTTTTGAAAGATATAAAGTGCGTTTCATATACAGCTATATGGATCAGACCAACATCAGGGACAAATGGGGAGGAATGAGGGACAGAGGGACATTGCTCCAAATCAGGGACAGTTGGGAGTGATGACAATAGACCCCGCCCTCAACAGTAAATCTCTCCCATCAACAATTGACCCCCCCCCCAGCAACAATAAATCTCCGTAGCAACAATAGGTCCCTCTCAGCAACTATGGATCCCCCAGCAACAATAGATACCCTCAGCAACAGCAAATCCTCCACGACAATAGATCCCTCCCAGCAACAATATATCCCCCCTACAAGAAAATACCCCTAGCAACAATAGGTCCCTCCCAGCAACAATAGATCCCCCCTACAAGAAAATACCCCTAGCAACAATAGGTCCCTCCCAGCAACAATAGATCCCCCCTACAAGAAAATACCCCTAGCAACAATAGGTCCCTCTCAGCAACTATAGATCCCCCAGCAACAATAGATATCCTCAGCAACAACAAATTCCCCACAACAATAGATCCCTCCCAGAAACAATAGACTCTCCAGCAGCTACAGTAGCAACAATAGACCCTTCCCCCAAATCTCTCCCATCAACAATTGACCCCCCCCCCCCCAGAAACAATAGAGCTCCCCAGCAACAATCCTCCCCCCAGTGATAATAGAGCCCCAAATAGCCAGCATCAATACACCCTCCCGCATATCCCAGCACCCCTTGGCATAGACATTCAGTGCTGGAGGTGCCAGAACGGCATTCCCGCTGAAAAAATTCCCTGCCTGTACATGATTCTGCACCACTGCCTAGGGGGCGTGCACGCCCCTTCTCCTATAGAGCAGAAGGCGATGAGCGGGTGTGGGGCACTGGATGTCTGCCGGCACCCGCTGATTAGACGGAAGTCAGGCTGGATGGAGCTCAGCCTATGGCAGAGCAGGGAAAGGAAGTCCATCGGATGGAGAGATTGTCCTCGTCTGGCCATCAGAATGTCACCACATTTACCTTTTAGGTACGTCCACTTTTCACCGAAGTCTCTGGAAGGACCCCGATCTCTGATAATCTCAGCAATTCATTAATGCCCATTTTGATCCACTTCCTGACCGCTGCACGGCGATATACGTCGGTAGAATGGCACGGGTGGGCAAAAGGGCGTACAGGTACGTCCCCTTTAAGAAGCGGCACTGCGGGCGCGCGACCGTGGGTCCTGCTGACTTGGTGTCGGCCGAGTGTCCCGGCGATCATATCACGGAGAGGAAGAACGGGGAGATGCCTATGTAAACAAAGCATTGCCCTGTTCTGCCTAGTGACAGGACAGAGATCACTGTTCCCTGTGATCGGGAGCTATGATCAGTGACGTGTCACATGTAGCCCCTCCCCCCACAGTTAGAATCACTCCCTAGGACACACTTAACCCCTTCATTGCCCCCTAGTGGTTAACCCCTTCACTGCCAGTGACATTTATACAGTAATCAATGCTTTTTTATAGCACTGATCGCTGTATAAATAAAAATGGTCCCAAAAATGTGTCAAAAGTCTCTGATGTGTCATGCTAAAAATCGCAGATCGCCGCCATTACTACTAATAAAAAAATAATCATAAAAATGCCATAAAACTATCCCCTATTTTGTAGACGCTATACATTTTGTGCAAACCAATCAATATACACTTATTGCTATTTTTTTTTTTTACCAAAAATATGTAGAAGAATACGTATCGGCCTAAACTGAGGGAAAAAAACTTTTTTTTTATATATTTTTGATAAATATTTATTATAGCAAAAAGTAAAAAAAAAATTCCTTTTTTTTTCAAAATTGTTGCTCTTTTCTTGTTTATAGCGCAAAAAATAAAACTCGCAGAGGTGATCAAATACCACCAAAAGAAAGCTCTATTCGTGGGAAAAAAAGGACGTCGATTTTGTTTGGGTACAACGTCACACGACCGCGCAGTTGTCAGTTAAAGCGACGCAGCGCCGAATCACAAAAAGTGCTCTGGTCATGAAGGGGGGTAAGTCCTTAAGTTGAAGAATCCTATTCATAGCATGGCCTTCATCATTACTCCACATTGAATAACACTATGCCCTCCTCACCTCCCCCTCCCCCCCTTATCCGACTCTCCGTCTCCTCGCCGTCGCACTGCCACTTACCTCCCCCATCCAATCAATGAATCCGCTCCTTCATTCATGTTTTATTGAACGGAATCCCAGGGCCTTAGAAATGATTCAAATTCCAAATTCTCTTCCTCTTTTTTTTTTTACTATTAGACTCTGGAGACAAAATCAAATTAAAAAACTCCCGACGGCCGGCGTTAATCCTCGGTTGGGGAAGAGTTCGCACGGAGGTCGCTCACAGCGCACTGGCCGCCGATGGAAGTCTCCCGGAGATACAATTGTGATCGGAGAACAGGCGGATTGTGTGTTTTATGTATGGGCACATTGTTTATTTAGTTCTACTCATTGGAATATTTATCAGGCGCCGTTGTTTGCTTGTAACGCGGCTCTGGAGGGATAAAACATGCATGAGACGCGATGATTCATCGCCGCGTATTACCAGGGGGCTCCGCCCGCCACCAAATCTCCACTCTCCGCTGTGCTACTTTCAAAACTTCATGTTCTTTGAGGTGACGTCTTCTAGTTTTATATTTAACTTTCCTATTTAATACCGGTGGAGTATTTCCACATATATTACCTATAAATACGGTATAATACTCTATATATATACCGTATATATATATATACAGTATCTCACAAAAGTCAGTACACCCCTAAGTGAAAATCTCCAAATTGGGCCCAATTAGCCATTTTCCCTCCCCGGTGTCATGTGACTCGTTAGTGTTACAAGGTCTCAGGTGTGAATGGGGAGCAGGTGTGTTAAATTTGGTGTTATCGCTCTCACTCTCTCATACTGGTCACTGGAAGTACAACATGGCACCTCATGGCAAAGAACTCTCTGAGGATCTGAATAAAGAATTGTTGCTCTACATAAAGATGGCCTAGGCTATAAGAAGATTGCCAAGACCCTGAAACTGAGCTGCAGCACGGTGGCCAAGACCATACAGCGGTATAACAGGACAGGTTCACCTCAGAACAGGCCTCGCCATGGTCCACCAAAGAAGTTGAGGTCACGTGATCAGCGTCATATCCAGAGGTTGTCTTTGGGAAATAGACGTATGAGTGCTGCCAGCATTGCTGCAGAGGTTGTAGGGGTGAGGGGGTTAGCCTGTCAGTGCTCAGACCATACGCCACACACTGCATCAAATTGGTCTGCATGGCTGTCATCCCAGAAGGAAGCCTCTTCTAAAGATGATGCACAAGAAAGTCCACAAACAGTTTGCTGAAGACAAGCAGACTAAGGACATGGATTACTGGAACCATGTCCTGTGGTCTGATGAGACCAAGATAAACGTATTTGGTTCAGATGGTGACAAGCGTGTGTGGGGGCAACCAGGTGAGGAGGACAAAGACAAGTGTGTCTTGTCTACAGTCAAGCATGGTGGTGGGAGTGTCATGGTCTGGGGCTGCATGAGTGCTGCCGGCACTGGGGGGCTACAGATCATTGAGGGAACCATGAATGCCAACATGTACTGTGACCTACTGAAGCAGAGCATGATCCCCTCCCTTCAGAGACTGGGCCGCAGGGTAGTATTCCAACATGATAACCACCCCAAACACACCTCCAAGACCACCACTGCCTTGCTAAAGAAGCTGAGGGTAAAGGTGATGGACTGGCCAAGCATGTCTCTAGACCTAAACCCTATTGATCATCTGTGGGACATCCTCAAACGGAAGGTGGAGGAGCGCAAGGTCTCTAACATCCACCAGCTCTGTGATGTCATCATGGGGGAGGGGAAGAGGACTCCAGTGACAACCTGTGAAGCTCTGGTGACCTCCATGCCCAAGAGGGTTAAGGCAGTGCTGGAAAATAATGGTGGCCACACAAAATATTGACACTTTGGGCCCAATTTGGAGATTTTCACTTAGGGGTGTACTGACTTTTGTTGCCAGCGGTTTAGACATTAATGGCTGTGTGTTGAGTAATTTTGAGGGGACAGCAAATTTACACTGTTATACAAGCTGTACACTCACTACTTTACATTGTAGACAAGTGTCATTTCTTCAGTGTTGTCACATGAAAAGATAGAAGAAAAGATTTACACAAATGTGACTGAGGGGTGTACTTACTTTTGTCAGATATAGTATACGGTGCATTCATGAAATATTCACACTCCCTTCTCTATTTAGTGTTGTCAAGTTGCAGCCTGATACTACAATTGTTTAACCCCTTCAGTACCGGGCACTGTCACCCCCTCCCTGCCCAGGCCAGTTTTCGGCTTTCAGCGCTGTTACACTTTGAATGACAATCACACGGTCACGTAACAACTACTGAACGCCCCTGAGGGGGAACACAAGCAGCTTATCCTGCTGCACATCATATGACAACCAGTCAGGATGACGGAACCCCGCCCCCAGCTGTCATTTTCTATAGGCCGGGCGGGAACGTGTTCAGACAATCTCATCCAAGAAGTTCCATATGGCGAAAATTTGGGCAAAATTTTGATGAAAGTGGAATTGTTAGTCTTGAGGTGAAATAGACTTTGATAAATCACTGCACTCGTCCCTTAATTGCAAACTTTCTGTATTGCTGATAAGGCGACTCGTTTAGCGCAGGAGACGTTTGTAGCGGTTGCTCTTTAGGCGAAGCGTTGATAAAATGTGGAATATTACATGTGACAGTTTATCCTTCGCCGGCTCCACACTCGTTTAGAGTCCCCCAGGGTGCAACTCTCTCTGCTAACGGGCGGAATCTCAGCGGCGGCGGCTGAATCTTAATGTTTGTTGGGGATCTTTGAAGTCGCGAGTTTGAAGGGAGCGGCGAGGAAAACTCGGCAGAAGTTTGATACAACTTTCACAAAATTGATACGGAACTTTATAACAAATACATTCTGCGGATGAGGATTCATTGTGTCTGTTTAATTGGAGCCACGAGGGAAATTCAGCCGATTGTACTGGAAATTCATTTCACGGTGAAGTGCGGGAGGAGGAGAGAATGGAAAGGCCAACTCGGGGAGGGGGGGGAGGGGCAGGCTGGTGTGGGGAGATCTCATCGCTGAAATTTTCTGAGGCTGGATTCTCACCAATGCATTTTACTATTGAAATAAATAGAAGAGCATAAAAATGCATGTTAATGTGTTGTGTGTTTTAAACATGCATTGCAATGCTTTGTATTGGAGGTCAGTGTACACCATAATGAACATCCATGTGATGATCTTATTGCATGTTTGTTGCTTGTTTATTGTAACAGCTGATTAGGGCCGGGACAAGGGGTGGGCTGAAAGGACGGCTGCCCTGGGCGCAGCATGAATTGTAGGAATGGGGGTGCCTTCTATAAGGCTGACAGGAGTAGTGACATCGACATCACTACTCCTGTCAGCTCAGCGCTGGAAGCGGCAAGCAGTGGAGGAGAGCCAGGAGGAGGTGCAGGCTGTGCTCTCTCTCCTTCTCCTCCTCATAAGCTTGCACATAATGAAGGGGGGAGGGGGGGTTGAGTGCGTAATTTGCCATCTTTGCCCTGGGCACTGGATGATCTTGTCCCGGCACTGCAGTTGACTGTTTGTTGTCTGCATATTATAGCAATTGCCCATTTGTAGCCCACACGCTGAAGCAAATGCCCTTTATTGCCTTTGTATTGTAAGAATTGTCTGTCTGTAGACTCCATACCTGAATGATTGCCTTTTAGTTGGTTGTGTATTTTCATGATGGCCCATTTGTTGTCCGCATATTGCCATGATTGCCATGATTTGCCCCATATTCTCAAGTCTTCGCCCCTTTCCGAGGACCATTATTACGTCCCTGGATCTGACTCGGTTTGGGTAACTCTGGATCAGTTCGGTGACATCCCTTCCCTACGTGCAACCGGCGGTTCTTGGAATACGAGAGAACATTTGCTGGCAATCAACATTTGGCTAATTATTTTTTCGGTTCTGCTATCTGGGCGGAGGACACTTCTGTTTCATTAACTGTAATTGGACTTTGCTGGAGAGGAGAGATGGAAGAGATGAGACATGTTTTGGCACGGGGGGCCTCCGCACTCAGTACCCGGGACGCACATATGACAATGGCTTTGTGCGAATCGCAGAGGCTTCGGGATTTATTCTACTGCTGCTGCCAAGCTGATTGTGGTCCCTTTACGCCTGAATTTTTAATAGATACTAATTCTTGTAAATACAAGTATTGCATTAAAAACATGCATCCAGGGATGGAACCTCTCTGACCCCCTTTCCGTCTCTTCGTATTCAGGTTCAGCAAACTTCATTTAATTTTGTCCATTCCCCCAAAGCATTGTCCTCCACATCATCACAGCAAGCCAGAGCCCAAAAAAAAAAAAAAAAGATTAAATATTAGAACGCAAAACCTGACCTCAGACATTGAGCACTTGGGAAGATCACGAGGCTGACGCCAGGTATTACATGTTCTGCTCCCAAACGGGAATTATAGGGCTTATATCTCATCTGGACGTCAGCAGCCAGGCCTCACAGGAGGGCAGAATTACAGTAATCCTTTGTCAAAGACTTTTTATAACAGCAGCAAAATTACACCCGTTAAAGCCACAAAGAAGAGGCATCCTTTGTAGAGGACTTTGCAACCACGAAGTAGCTCGGTTGAGTTTGAAGCTTTATGCCGCATACACACGGTCGGACTTTTCAGCTACAAAAGTCCGACAGCCTGTCCGACAGACTTTCGACGGACTTTTGGCGGACTTTTGGCGGACTTTCGATGGACTTGCGGCGGACTTTCTAACGAACAGACTTGCCTACACACGATCACACAAAAGTCCGTCAAATTCTTACGTGATGACGTACACCGGACTAAAATAAGGAAGTTCATAGCCAGTAGCCAATAGCTGCCCTAGCGTGGGTTTTTGTCCGTCGGACTAGCATACAGACGAGCGGATTTTTCGACCGGACTCGAGTCCGTCGGAAAGATTTGAAGCATGTTTCAAATCTAAAGTACGTCGGATTTGAGGCTAAAAAAGTCTGTTGAAAGTCCGGAGAAGCCCACACACGATCGGATTACCAGCCAGCTTTAGTCCGTCGGCGTCCGTTGGACTTTTGTAGACGAAAAGTCCGACCGTGTGTACGCGGCATAAGAGTTATCCTTGAAAAGTGGGCAGATCAGTTCTCTTTTCATCTCCCGCAATTTGTATCGGCTTCTGTGATGTCTGGTAAGCCATCTGGGCATCGGTTTACTCTCCGAGGAGGCGCTTGCACAGAATGCTAATCCTTATTTTATGTTTTTACTTTATGGATTCACCTATTAAGTGGCAACAAAATCTTCAGCACTTTCTTGTGTGCTTAGATTAGTCTTTTTAGTCCCTGCCTCCAAGCAGCTTTCTCATATTAGTCCCTGCCTCCAAGCAGCTTCTTTTTATTAGTCCTTGCCTCCAAGCAGCTAACTCTTATTAGTCCTTGCCTCCAAGCAGCTTACTCTTATTAGTCCTTGCCTCCAAGCAGCTTACTCTTATTAGTCCTTGCCTCCAAGCAGCTTACTCTTATTAGTCCTTGCCTCCAAGCAGCTTCTTCTTATTAGACCTTGCCTCCAAGCAGCTTACTCTTATTAGTCCCTGCCTCCAAGCAGCTTACTCTTATTAGTCCTTGCCTCCAAGCAGCTTCTTCTTATTAGTCCTTGCCTCCAAGCAGCTAACTCTTATTAGTCCTTGCCTCCAAGCAGCTAACTCTTATTAGTCCTTGCCTCCAAGCAGCTTACTCCTATTAGTCCTTGCCTTCAAGCAGCTTACTCTTATTAGTCCCTGCCTCCAAGCAGCTTCTTCTTATTAGTCCTTGCCTCAAAGCAGCTAACTCTTATTAGTCCTTGCCTCCAAGCAGCTTACTCTTATTAGTCCTTGCCTCCAAGCAGCTTACTCTTATTAGTCCTTGCCTCCAAGCAGCTAACTCTTATTAGTCCTTGCCTCCAATCAGCTAACTCTTATTAGTCCTTGCCTCCAAGCAGCTTACTCTTATTAGTCCTTGCCTCCAAGCAGCTAACTCTTATTAGTCCTTGCCTCCAAGCAGCTTACTCTTATTAGTCCTTGCCTCCAAGCAGCTTACTCTTATTAGTCCTTGCCTCCAAGCAGCTAACTCTTATTAGTCCTTGCCTCCAAGCAGCTAACTCTTATTAGTCCTTGCCTCCAAGTAGCTAACTCTTATTAGTCCTTGCCTTCAAGCAGCTTACTCTTATTAGTCCTTGCCTCCAAGCAGCTTACTCTTATTAGTCCTTGCCTCCAAGCAGCTAACTCTTATTAGTCCCTGCCTTCAAGCAGCTTACTCTTATTAGTCCTTGCCTCCAAGCAGCTTCTTCTTATTAGTCCTTGCCTCCAAGCAGCTTACTCTTATTAGTCCCTGCCTCCAAGCAGCTTACTCTTATTAGTCCTTGCCTCCAAGCAGCTTCTTCTTATTAGTCCTTGCCTCCAAGCAGCTAACTCTTATTAGTCCTTGCCTCCAAGCAGCTTACTCTTATTAGTCCTTGCCTTCAAGCAGCTTACTCTTATTAGTCCCTGCCTCCAAGCAGCTTCTTCTTATTAGTCCTTGCCTCAAAGCAGCTAACTCTTATTAGTCCTTGCCTCCAAGCAGCTTACTCTTATTAGTCCTTGCCTCCAAGCAGCTTACTCTTATTAGTCCTTGCCTCCAAGCAGCTAACTCTTATTAGTCCTTGCCTCCAAGTAGCTAACTCTTATTAGTCCTTGCCTTCAAGCAGCTTACTCTTATTAGTCCTTGCCTCCAAGCAGCTTACTCTTATTAGTCCTTGCCTCCAAGCAGCTAACTCTTATTAGTCCTTGCCTCCAAGCAGCTTCTTCTTATTAGTCCTTGCCTCCAAGCAGCCTACTCTTATTAGTCCTTGCCTCCAAGCAGCTTACTCTTATTAGTCCTTGCCTCCAAGCAGCTTACTCTTATTAGTCCTTGCCTCCAAGCAGCTAACTCTTATTAGTCCTTGCCTCCAAGCAGCTTCTTCTTATTAGTCCTTGCCTCCAAGCAACTTACTCTTATTAGTCCTTGCCTCCAAGCAGCTTACTCTTATTAGTCCTTGCCTCCAAGCAGCTTACTCTTATTAGTCCTTGCCTCCAAGCAGCTAACTCTTATCAGTCCTTGCCTCCAAGCAGCTAACTCTTATTAGTCCTTGCCTCCAAGCTGCTTACTCTTATTAGTCCTTGCCTCCAAGCAGCTTACTCTTATTAGACCTTGCCTCCAAGCAGCTTACTCTTATTAGACCTTGCCTCCAAGCAGCTAACTCTTATTAGACCTTGCCTCCAAGCAGCTCACTCTTATTAGTCCTTGCCTCCAAGCAGCTTACTCTTATTAGTCCTTGCCTCCAAGCAGCTTATTCTTATTAGACCTTGTCTCCAAGCAGCTTACTCTTATTAGTCCTTGCCTCCAAGCAGCTTACTCTTATTAGACCTTGCCTCCAAGCAGCTAACTCTTATTAGTCCTTGCCTCCAAGCAGCTTACTCTTATTAGACCTTGCCTCCAAGCAGCTTCTTCTTATTAGTCCTTGCCTCCAAGCAGCTTCTTCTTATTAGTCCTTGCCTCCAAGCAGCTAACTCTTATTAGTCCTTGCCTCCAAGCAGCTAACTCTTATTAGACCTTGCCTCCAAGCAGCTCACTCTTATTAGACCTTGCCTCCAAGCAGCTCACTCTTATTAGTCCTTGCCTCCAAGTAGCTAACTCTTATTAGACCTTGCCTCCAAGTAGCTAACTCTTATTAGACCTTGCCTCCAAGCAGCTCACTCTTATTAGACCTTGCCTCCAAGTAGCTAACTCTTATTAGTCCTTGCCTCCAAGCAGCTCACTCTTATTAGTCGTTGCCTCCAAGCAGCTTACTCTTATTAGACCTTGCCTCCAAGCAGCTAACTCTTATTAGTCCTTGCCTCCAAGTAGCTAACTCTTATTAGTCCTTGCCTCCAAGTAGCTAACTCTTATTAGTCCTTGCCTCCAAGCAGCTCACTCTTATTAGACCTTGCCTCCAAGCAGCTTACTCTTATTAGACCTTGCCTCCAAGCAGCTAACTCTTATTAGTCCTTGCCTCCAAGCAGCTCACTCTTATTAGTCCTTGCCTCCAAGCAGCTCACTCTTATTAGTCCTTGCCTCCAAGCAGCTAACTCTTATTAGTCCTTGCCTCCAAGCAGCTTACTCTTATTAGTCCTTGCCTTCAAGCAGCTTACTCTTATTAGACCTTGCCTCCAAGCAGCTTACTCTTATTAGTCCTTGCCTCCAAGCAGCTCACTCTTATTAGTCGTTGCCTCCAAGCAGCTAACTCTTATTAGACCTTGCCTCCAAGCAGCTTACTCTTATTAGACCTTGCCTCCAAGCAGCTAACTCTTATTAGTCCTTGCCTCCAAGCAGCTTCTTCTTATTAGTCCTTGCCTCCAAGCAGCTCACTCTTATTAGTCCTTGCCTCCAAGCAGCTAACTCTTATTAGTCCTTGCCTCCAAGCAGCTTACTCTTATTAGTCCTTGCCTTCAAGCAGCTAACTCTTATTAGTCCTTGCCTCCAAGCAGCTTCTTTTTATTAGTCCTTGCCTCCAAGCAGCTTCTTCTTATTAGTCCTTGCCTTCAAGCAGCTAACTCTTATTAGACCTTGCCTCCAAGCAGCTCACTCTTATTAGTCCTTGCCTCCAAGCAGCTTCTTTTTATTAGTCCTTGCCTCTAAGCAGCTTTCTCATATTAGTCCTTGCCTCCAAGCAGCTAACTCTTTATTAGTCCTTGCCTCCAAGTAGCTTCTTCTTATTAGTCCTTGCCTCCAAGCAGCTTCTTCTTATTAGATCTTCCCTCAAGCAGCTCACTCTTATTAGTCCTTGCCTCCAAGCAGCTCACTCTTATTAGACCTTGCCTCCAAGCAGCTAACTCTTTATTAGTCCTTGCCTCCAAGTAGCTTCTTCTTATTAGTCCTTGCCTCCAAGCAGCTTCTTTTTATTAGTCCTTGCCTCCAAGCAGCTTACTCTTATTAGTCCTTGCCTCCAAGTAGCTTACTCTTATTAGTCCTTGCCTCCAAGCAGCTTACTCTTATTAGTCCTTGCCTCCAATCAGCTTACTCTTATTAGTCCTTGCCTCCAAGCAGCTTACTCTTATTAGTCCTTGCCTTCAAGCAGCTTACTCTTATTAGTCCTTGCCTCCAAGCAGTTAACTCTTATTAGTCCTTGCCTCCAAGCAGCTTACTCTTTTTAGACCTTGCCTCCAAGTAGCTTACTCTTATTAGTCCTTGCCTCCAAACAACTTACTCTTATTAGTCCTTGCCTCCAAGCAGCTTACTCTTATTAGTCCTTGCCTCCAAGCAGCTTACTCTTATTAGTCCTTGCCTCCAAGCAGCTAACTCTTATTAGTCCTTGCCTCCAAGCAGCTTCTTCTTATTAGTCCTTGCCTCCAAGCAACTTACTCTTATTAGTCCTTGCCTCCAAGCAGCTTACTCTTATTAGTCCTTGCCTCCAAGCAGCTTACTCTTATTAGTCCTTGCCTCCAAGCAGCTAACTCTTATCAGTCCTTGCCTCCAAGCAGCTAACTCTTATTAGTCCTTGCCTCCAAGCTGCTTACTCTTATTAGTCCTTGCCTCCAAGCAGCTTACTCTTATTAGACCTTGCCTCCAAGCAGCTTACTCTTATTAGACCTTGCCTCCAAGCAGCTAACTCTTATTAGACCTTGCCTCCAAGCAGCTCACTCTTATTAGTCCTTGCCTCCAAGCAGCTTACTCTTATTAGTCCTTGCCTCCAAGCAGCTTACTCTTATTAGACCTTGTCTCCAAGCAGCTTACTCTTATTAGTCCTTGCCTCCAAGCAGCTTACTCTTATTAGACCTTGCCTCCAAGCAGCTAACTCTTATTAGTCCTTGCCTCCAAGCAGCTTACTCTTATTAGACCTTGCCTCCAAGCAGCTTCTTCTTATTAGTCCTTGCCTCCAAGCAGCTTCTTCTTATTAGTCCTTGCCTCCAAGCAGCTAACTCTTATTAGTCCTTGCCTCCAAGCAGCTAACTCTTATTAGACCTTGCCTCCAAGCAGCTCACTCTTATTAGACCTTGCCTCCAAGCAGCTCACTCTTATTAGTCCTTGCCTCCAAGTAGCTAACTCTTATTAGACCTTGCCTCCAAGTAGCTAACTCTTATTAGTCGTTGCCTCCAAGCAGCTCACTCTTATTAGACCTTGCCTCCAAGTAGCTTACTCTTATTAGTCCTTGCCTCCAAGCAGCTCACTCTTATTAGACCTTGCCTCCAAGCAGCTCACTCTTATTAGACCTTGCCTCCAAGTAGCTAACTCTTATTAGTCCTTGCCTCCAAGCAGCTCACTCTTATTAGTCGTTGCCTCCAAGCAGCTTACTCTTATTAGACCTTGCCTCCAAGCAGCTAACTCTTATTAGTCCTTGCCTCCAAGTAGCTAACTCTTATTAGTCCTTGCCTCCAAGTAGCTAACTCTTATTAGTCCTTGCCTCCAAGCAGCTCACTCTTATTAGACCTTGCCTCCAAGCAGCTAACTCTTATTAGTCCTTGCCTCCAAGCAGCTCACTCTTATTAGTCCTTGCCTCCAAGCAGCTCACTCTTATTAGTCCTTGCCTCCAAGCAGCTAACTCTTATTAGTCCTTGCCTCCAAGCAGCTTACTCTTATTAGTCCTTGCCTTCAAGCAGCTTACTCTTATTAGACCTTGCCTCCAAGCAGCTTACTCTTATTAGTCCTTGCCTCCAAGCAGCTCACTCTTATTAGTCGTTGCCTCCAAGCAGCTAACTCTTATTAGACCTTGCCTCCAAGCAGCTTACTCTTATTAGACCTTGCCTCCAAGCAGCTAACTCTTATTAGTCCTTGCCTCCAAGCAGCTTCTTCTTATTAGTCCTTGCCTCCAAGCAGCTCACTCTTATTAGTCCTTGCCTCCAAGCAGCTAACTCTTATTAGTCCTTGCCTCCAAGCAGCTTACTCTTATTAGTCCTTGCCTTCAAGCAGCTAACTCTTATTAGTCCTTGCCTCCAAGCAGCTTCTTTTTATTAGTCCTTGCCTCCAAGCAGCTTCTTCTTATTAGTCCTTGCCTTCAAGCAGCTAACTCTTATTAGACCTTGCCTCCAAGCAGCTCACTCTTATTAGTCCTTGCCTCCAAGCAGCTTCTTTTTATTAGTCCTTGCCTCTAAGCAGCTTTCTCATATTAGTCCTTGCCTCCAAGCAGCTAACTCTTTATTAGTCCTTGCCTCCAAGTAGCTTCTTCTTATTAGTCCTTGCCTCCAAGCAGCTTCTTCTTATTAGATCTTCCCTCAAGCAGCTCACTCTTATTAGTCCTTGCCTCCAAGCAGCTCACTCTTATTAGACCTTGCCTCCAAGCAGCTAACTCTTTATTAGTCCTTGCCTCCAAGTAGCTTCTTCTTATTAGTTCTTGCCTCCAAGCAGCTTCTTTTTATTAGTCCTTGCCTCCAAGCAGCTTACTCTTATTAGTCCTTGCCTCCAAGTAGCTTACTCTTATTAGTCCTTGCCTCCAAGCAGCTTACTCTTATTAGTCCTTGCCTCCAATCAGCTTACTCTTATTAGTCCTTGCCTCCAAGCAGCTTACTCTTATTAGTCCTTGCCTTCAAGCAGCTTACTCTTATTAGTCCTTGCCTCCAAGCAGTTAACTCTTATTAGTCCTTGCCTCCAAGCAGCTTACTCTTTTTAGACCTTGCCTCCAAGTAGCTTACTCTTATTAGTCCTTGCCTCCAAGCAGCTTACTCTTATTAGTCCTTGCCTCCAAGCAGCTAACTCTTATCAGTCCTTGCCTCCAAGCAGCTAACTCTTATCAGTCCTTGCCTCCAAGCAGCTTACTCTTATTAGTCCTTGCCTCCAATCAGCTAACTCTTATTAGTCCTTGCCTCCAAACAACTTACTCTTATTAGTCCTTGCCTTCATGCAGCTTACTCTTATTAGTCCTTGCCTCCAAGTAGCTTACTCTTATTAGTCCTTGCCTTCAAGCAGCTTACTCTTATTAGTCCTTGCCTCCAAGTAGCTTACTCTTATTAGTCCTTGCCTCCAAGCAGCTAACTCCTATTAGTCCTTGCCTCCAAGCAGCTTACTCTTATTAGTCCTTGCCTCCAAGTAGCTTACTCTTATTAGTCCTTGCCTCCAAACAACTTACTCTTATTAGTCCTTGCCTCCAAGCAGCTTACTCTTATTAGTCCTTGCCTCCAAGTAGCTTACTCTTATTAGTCCTTGCCTCCAAGTAGCTAACTCTTATTAGTCCTTGCCTCCAAGCAGCTAACTCTTATTAGTCCTTGCCTCCAAGCAGCTTACTCTTATTAGTCCTTGCCTCCAAGCAGCTTACTCTTATTAGTCCTTGCCTCCAAGCAGCTAACTCTTATTAGTCCTTGCCTCCAAGCAGCTTCTTCTTATTAGTCCTTGCCTCCAAGCAGCTAACTCTTATTAGTCCTTGCCTCCAAGCAGCTTACTCTTATTAGTCCTTGCCTTCAAGCAGCTTACTCTTATTAGTCCCTGCCTCCAAGCAGCTTCTTCTTATTAGTCCTTGCCTCAAAGCAGCTAACTCTTATTAGTCCTTGCCTCCAAGCAGCTTACTCTTATTAGTCCTTGCCTCCAAGCAGCTTACTCTTATTAGTCCTTGCCTCCAAGCAGCTAACTCTTATTAGTCCTTGCCTCCAAGTAGCTAACTCTTATTAGTCCTTGCCTTCAAGCAGCTTACTCTTATTAGTCCTTGCCTCCAAGCAGCTTACTCTTATTAGTCCTTGCCTCCAAGCAGCTAACTCTTATTAGTCCTTGCCTCCAAGCAGCTTCTTCTTATTAGTCCTTGCCTCCAAGCAGCCTACTCTTATTAGTCCTTGCCTCCAAGCAGCTTACTCTTATTAGTCCTTGCCTCCAAGCAGCTTACTCTTATTAGTCCTTGCCTCCAAGCAGCTAACTCTTATCAGTCCTTGCCTCCAAGCAGCTAACTCTTATTAGTCCTTGCCTCCAAGCTGCTTACTCTTATTAGTCCTTGCCTCCAAGCAGCTTACTCTTATTAGTCCTTGCCTCCAAGCAGCTTACTCTTATTAGTCCTTGCCTCCAAGCAGCTAACTCTTATCAGTCCTTGCCTCCAAGCAGCTAACTCTTATTAGTCCTTGCCTCCAAGCTGCTTACTCTTATTAGTCCTTGCCTCCAAGCAGCTAACTCTTATTAGACCTTGCCTCCAAGCAGCTTACTCTTATTAGACCTTGCCTCCAAGCAGCTAACTCTTATTAGACCTTGCCTCCAAGCAGCTCACTCTTATTAGTCCTTGCCTCCAAGCAGCTTACTCTTATTAGTCCTTGCCTCCAAGCAGCTTACTCTTATTAGACCTTGTCTCCAAGCAGCTTACTCTTATTAGTCCTTGCCTCCAAGCAGCTTACTCTTATTAGACCTTGCCTCCAAGCAGCTAACTCTTATTAGACCTTGCCTCCAAGCAGCTCACTCTTATTAGACCTTGCCTCCAAGCAGCTTACTCTTATTAGACCTTTCCTCCAAGCAGCTTCTTCTTATTAGTCCTTGCCTCCAAGCAGCTTCTTCTTATTAGTCCTTGCCTCCAAGCAGCTAACTCTTATTAGTCCTTGCCTCCAAGCAGCTCACTCTTATTAGACCTTGCCTCCAAGCAGCTAACTCTTATTAGTCGTTGCCTCCAAGCAGCTCACTCTTATTAGACCTTGCTTCCAAGCAGCTAACTCTTATTAGACCTTGCCTCCAAGTAGCTTACTCTTATTAGTCCTTGCCTCCAAGCAGCTCACTCTTATTAGACCTTGCCTCCAAGTAGCTCACTCTTATTAGACCTTGCCTCCAAGCAGCTCACTCTTATTAGACCTTGCCTCCAAGTAGCTAACTCTTATTAGTCCTTGCCTCCAAGCAGCTCACTCTTATTAGTCGTTGCCTCCAAGCAGCTAACTCTTATTAGACCTTGCTTCCAAGCAGCTAACTCTTATTAGACCTTGCCTTCAAGCAGCTTACTCTTATTAGTCCCTGCCTCCAAGCAGCTTCTTCTTATTAGTCCTTGCCTCAAAGCAGCTAACTCTTATTAGTCCTTGCCTCCAAGCAGCTTACTCTTATTAGTCCTTGCCTCCAAGCAGCTTACTCTTATTAGTCCTTGCCTCCAAGCAGCTAACTCTTATTAGTCCTTGCCTCCATGTAGCTAACTCTTATTAGTCCTTGCCTTCAAGCAGCTTACTCTTATTAGTCCTTGCCTCCAAGCAGCTTACTCTTATTAGTCCTTGCCTCCAAGCAGCTAACTCTTATTAGTCCTTGCCTCCAAGCAGCTTCTTCTTATTAGTCCTTGCCTCCAAGCAGCCTACTCTTATTAGTCCTTGCCTCCAAGCAGCTTACTCTTATTAGTCCTTGCCTCCAAGCAGCTTACTCTTATTAGTCCTTGCCTCCAAGCAGCTAACTCTTATTAGTCCTTGCCTCCAAGCAGCTTCTTCTTATTAGTCCTTGCCTCCAAGCAACTTACTCTTATTAGTCCTTGCCTCCAAGCAGCTTACTCTTATTAGTCCTTGCCTCCAAGCAGCTTACTCTTATTAGTCCTTGCCTCCAAGCAGCTAACTCTTATCAGTCCTTGCCTCCAAGCAGCTAACTCTTATTAGTCCTTGCCTCCAAGCTGCTTACTCTTATTAGTCCTTGCCTCCAAGCAGCTTACTCTTATTAGACCTTGCCTCCAAGCAGCTTACTCTTATTAGACCTTGCCTCCAAGCAGCTAACTCTTATTAGACCTTGCCTCCAAGCAGCTCACTCTTATTAGACCTTGTCTCCAAGCAGCTTACTCTTATTAGTCCTTGCCTCCAAGCAGCTTACTCTTATTAGACCTTGCCTCCAAGCAGCTAACTCTTATTAGTCCTTGCCTCCAAGCAGCTTACTCTTATTAGACCTTGCCTCCAAGCAGCTTCTTCTTATTAGTCCTTGCCTCCAAGCAGCTTCTTCTTATTAGTCCTTGCTTCCAAGCAGCTAACTCTTATTAGTCCTTGCCTCCAAGCAGCTAACTCTTATTAGACCTTGCCTCCAAGCAGCTCACTCTTATTAGACCTTGCCTCCAAGCAGCTCACTCTTATTAGACCTTGCCTCCAAGCAGCTCACTCTTATTAGACCTTGCCTCCAAGTAGCTTACTCTTATTAGACCTTGCCTCCAAGTAGCAAACTCTTATTGGTCGTTGCCTCCAAGCAGCTCACTCTTATTAGACCTTGCCTCCAAGTAGCGTACTCTTATTAGTCCTTGCCTCCAAGCAGCTCACTCTTGTTAGACCTTGCCTCCAAGTAGCTTACTCTTATTAGTCGTTGCCTCCAAGCAGCTCACTCTTATTAGACCTTGCCTCCAAGCAGCTCACTCTTATTAGACCTTGCCTCCAAGTAGCTTACTCTTATTAGTCGTTGCCTCCAAGCAGCTCACTCTTATTAGACCTTGCCTCCAAGCAGCTCACTCTTATTAGACCTTGCCTCCAAGCAGCTAACTCTTATTAGTCCTTGCCTCCAAGCAGCTCACTCTTATTAGTCGTTGCCTCCAAGCAGCTTACTCTTATTAGACCTTGCCTCCAAGCAGCTTACTCTTATTAGACCTTGCCTCCAAGCAGCTTACTCTTATTAGTCCTTGCCTCCAAGCAGCTTACTCTTATTAGTCCTTGCCTCCAAGCAGCTTCTTCTTATTAGTCCTTGCCTCCAAGCAGCTCACTCTTATTAGTCCTTGCCTCCAAGCAGCTAACTCTTATTAGTCCTTGCCTCCAAGCAGCTTACTCTTATTAGTCCTTGCCTTCAAGCAGCTAACTCTTATTAGTCCTTGCCTCCAAGCAGCTTCTTTTTATTAGTCCTTGCCTCCAAGCAGCTTCTTCTTATTAGTCCTTGCCTTCAAGCAGCTAACTCTTATTAGACCTTGCCTCCAAGCAGCTCACTCTTATTAGTCCTTGCCTCCAAGCAGCTTCTTTTTATTAGTCCTTGCCTCTAAGCAGCTTTCTCATATTAGTCCTTGCCTCCAAGCAGCTAACTCTTTATTAGTCCTTGCCTCCAAGTAGCTTCTTCTTATTAGTCCTTGCCTCCAAGCAGCTTCTTTTTATTAGTCCTTGCCTCCAAGCAGCTTACTCTTATTAGTCCTTGCCTCCAAGTAGCTTACTCTTATTAGTCCTTGCCTCCAAGCAGCTTACTCTTATTAGTCCTTGCCTCCAATCAGCTAACTCTTATTAGTCCTTGCCTCCAAACAACTTACTCTTATTAGTCCTTGCCTCCAAGCAGCTTACTCTTATTAGTCCTTGCCTTCAAGCAGCTTACTCTTATTAGTCCTTGCCTCCAAGCAGTTAACTCTTATTAGTCCTTGCCTCCAAGCAGCTTACTCTTTTTAGACCTTGCCTCCAAGTAGCTTACTCTTATTAGTCCTTGCCTCCAAACAACTTACTCTTATTAGTCCTTGCCTCCAAGCAGCTTACTCTTATTAGTCCTTGCCTCCAAGCAGCTTACTCTTATTAGTCCTTGCCTCCAAGTAGCTTACTCTTATTAGTCCTTGCCTCCAAGCAGCTTACTCTTATTAGTCCTTGCCTCCAATCAGCTAACTCTTATTAGTCCTTGCCTCCAAACAACTTACTCTTATTAGTCCTTGCCTCCAAGCAGCTTACTCTTATTAGTCCTTGCCTTCAAGCAGCTTACTCTTATTAGTCCTTGCCTCCAAGCAGTTAACTCTTATTAGTCCTTGCCTCCAAGCAGCTTACTCTTTTTAGACCTTGCCTCCAAGTAGCTTACTCTTATTAGTCCTTGCCTCCAAACAACTTACTCTTATTAGTCCTTGCCTCCAAGCAGCTTACTCTTATTAGTCCTTGCCTCCAAGCAGCTAACTCTTATCAGTCCTTGCCTCCAAGCAGCTAACTCTTATCAGTCCTTGCCTCCAAGCAGCTTACTCTTATTAGTCCTTGCCTCCAATCAGCTAACTCTTATTAGTCCTTGCCTCCAAACAACTTACTCGTATTAGTCCTTGCCTCCAAGCAGCTTACTCTTATTAGTCCTTGCCTCCAAGCAGCTTACTCTTATTAGTCCTTGCCTCCAAGCAGCTTACTCTTATTAGTCCTTGCCTCCAAGCAGCTTACTCTTATTAGTCCTTGCCTCCAATCAGCTAACTCTTATTAGTCCTTGCCTCCAAACAACTTACTCTTATTAGTCCTTGCCTCCAAGCAGCTTCTTCTTATTAGTCCTTGCCTCCAAGCAGCTTACTCTTATTAGTCCTTGCCTCCAAGCAGCTTACTCTTATTAGTCCTTGCCTCCAAACAACTTACTCTTATTAGTCCTTGCCTCCAAGCAGCTTACTCTTATTAGTCCTTGCCTCCAAGCAGCTAACTCTTATCAGTCCTTGCCTCTAAGCAGCTAACTCTTATCAGTCCTTGCCTCCAAGCAGCTTACTCTTATTAGTCCTTGCCTCCAATCAGCTAACTCTTATTAGTCCTTGTCTCCAAACAACTTACTCTTATTAGTCCTTGCCTTCAAGCATCTTACTCTTATTAGTCCTTGCCTCCAAGTAGCTTACTCTTATTAGTCCTTGCCTTCAAGCAGCTTACTCTTATTAGTCCTTGCCTCCAAGTAGCTTACTCTTATTAGTCCTTGCCTCCAAGCAGCTTACTCTTATTAGTCCTTGCCTCCAAGCAGCTAACTCCTATTAGTCCTTGCCTCCAAGCAGCTTACTCTTATTAGTCCTTGCCTCCAAGTAGCTTACTCTTATTAGTCCTTGCCTCCAAACAACTTACTCTTATTAGTCCTTGCCTCCAAGTAGCTTACTCTTATTAGTCCTTGCCTCCAAGCAGCTTACTCTTATTAGTCCTTGCCTCCAAGCAGCTTACTCTTATTAGTCCTTGCCTCCAAGTAGCTTACTCTTATTAGTCCTTGCCTCCAAGTAGCTAACTCTTATTAGTCCTTGCCTCCAAGCAGCTAACTCTTATTAGTCCTTGCCTCCAAGCAGCTTACTCTTATTAGTCCTTGCCTCCAAGCAGCTTACTCTTATTAGTCCTTGCCTCCAAGCAGCTAACTCTTATTAGTCCTTGCCTCCAAGCAGCTTCTTCTTATTAGTCCTTGCCTCCAAGCAGCTAACTCTTATTAGTCCTTGCCTCCAAGCAGCTTACTCTTATTAGTCCTTGCCTTCAAGCAGCTTACTCTTATTAGTCCCTGCCTCCAAGCAGCTTCTTCTTATTAGTCCTTGCCTCAAAGCAGCTAACTCTTATTAGTCCTTGCCTCCAAGCAGCTTACTCTTATTAGTCCTTGCCTCCAAGCAGCTTACTCTTATTAGTCCTTGCCTCCAAGCAGCTAACTCTTATTAGTCCTTGCCTCCAAGTAGCTAACTCTTATTAGTCCTTGCCTTCAAGCAGCTTACTCTTATTAGTCCTTGCCTCCAAGCAGCTTACTCTTATTAGTCCTTGCCTCCAAGCAGCTAACTCTTATTAGTCCTTGCCTCCAAGCAGCCTACTCTTATTAGTCCTTGCCTCCAAGCAGCCTACTCTTATTAGTCCTTGCCTCCAAGCAGCTTACTCTTATTAGTCCTTGCCTCCAAGCAGCTTACTCTTATTAGTCCTTGCCTCCAAGCAGCTAACTCTTATTAGTCCTTGCCTCCAAGCAGCTTCTTCTTATTAGTCCTTGCCTCCAAGCAGCTTACTCTTATTAGTCCTTGCCTCCAAGCAGCTTACTCTTATCAGTCCTTGCCTCCAAGCAGCTTACTCTTATTAGTCCTTGCCTCCAAGCAGCTAACTCTTATCAGTCCTTGCCTCCAAGCAGCTCACTCTTATTAGTCCTTGCCTCCAAGCAGCTTACTCTTATTAGTCCTTGCCTCCAAGCAGCTTACTCTTATTAGACCTTGCCTCCAAGCAGCTTACTCTTATTAGACCTTGCCTCCAAGCAGCTAACTCTTATTAGTCCTTGCCTCCAAGCAGCTTACTCTTATTAGACCTTGCCTCCAAGCAGCTTCTTCTTATTAGTCCTTGCCTCCAAGCAGCTTCTTCTTATTAGTCCTTGCCTCCAAGCAGCTAACTCTTATTAGTCCTTGCCTCCAATCAGCTAACTCTTATTAGACCTTGCCTCCAAGCAGCTCACTCTTATTAGACCTTGCCTCCAAGTAGCTTACTCTTATTAGTCGTTGCCTCCAAGCAGCTAACTCTTATTAGACCTTGCCTCCAAGTAGCTTACTCTTATTAGTCCTTGCCTCCAAGCAGCTAACTCCTATTAGTCCTTGCCTCCAAGCAGCTTACTCTTATTAGTCCTTGCCTCCAAGTAGCTTACTCTTATTAGTCCTTGCCTCCAAACAACTTACTCTTATTAGTCCTTGCCTCCAAGTAGCTTACTCTTATTAGTCCTTGCCTCCAAGCAGCTTACTCTTATTAGTCCTTGCCTCCAAGCAGCTTACTCTTATTAGTCCTTGCCTCCAAGTAGCTTACTCTTATTAGTCCTTGCCTCCAAGCAGCTTACTCTTATTAGTCCTTGCCTCCAAGCAGCTAACTCTTATTAGTCCTTGCCTCCAAGTAGCTAACTCTTATTAGTCCTTGCCTTCAAGCAGCTTACTCTTATTAGTCCTTGCCTCCAAGCAGCTTACTCTTATTAGTCCTTGCCTCCAAGCAGCTAACTCTTATTAGTCCTTGCCTTCAAGCAGCTTACTCTTATTAGTCCCTGCCTCCAAGCAGCTTCTTCTTATTAGTCCTTGCCTCAAAGCAGCTAACTCTTATTAGTCCTTGCCTCCAAGCAGCTTACTCTTATTAGTCCTTGCCTCCAAGCAGCTTACTCTTATTAGTCCTTGCCTCCAAGCAGCTAACTCTTATTAGTCCTTGCCTCCAAGTAGCTAACTCTTATTAGTCCTTGCCTTCAAGCAGCTTACTCTTATTAGTCCTTGCCTCCAAGCAGCTTACTCTTATTAGTCCTTGCCTCCAAGCAGCTAACTCTTATTAGTCCTTGCCTCCAAGCAGCTTCTTCTTATTAGTCCTTGCCTCCAAGCAGCCTACTCTTATTAGTCCTTGCCTCCAAGCAGCCTACTCTTATTAGTCCTTGCCTCCAAGCAGCTTACTCTTATTAGTCCTTGCCTCCAAGCAGCTAACTCTTATTAGTCCTTGCCTCCAAGCAGCTTCTTCTTATTAGTCCTTGCCTCCAAGCAGCTTACTCTTATTAGTCCTTGCCTCCAAGCAGCTTACTCTTATCAGTCCTTGCCTCCAAGCAGCTTACTCTTATTAGTCCTTGCCTCCAAGCAGCTAACTCTTATCAGTCCTTGCCTCCAAGCAGCTAACTCTTATTAGTCCTTGCCTCCAAGCTGCTTACTCTTATTAGTCCTTGCCTCCAAGCAGCTTACTCTTATTAGACCTTGCCTCCAAGCAGCTTACTCTTATTAGACCTTGCCTCCAAGCAGCTAACTCTTATTAGACCTTGTCTCCAAGCAGCTTACTCTTATTAGTCCTTGCCTCCAAACAACTTACTCTTATTAGTCCTTGCCTCCAAGCAGCTTACTCTTATTAGTCCTTGCCTCCAAGCAGCTTACTCTTATTAGTCCTTGCCTCCAAGTAGCTTACTCTTATTAGTCCTTGCCTCCAAGCAGCTTACTCTTATTAGTCCTTGCCTCCAATCAGCTAACTCTTATTAGTCCTTGCCTCCAAACAACTTACTCTTATTAGTCCTTGCCTCCAAGCAGCTTACTCTTATTAGTCCTTGCCTTCAAGCAGCTTACTCTTATTAGTCCTTGCCTCCAAGCAGTTAACTCTTATTAGTCCTTGCCTCCAAGCAGCTTACTCTTTTTAGACCTTGCCTCCAAGTAGCTTACTCTTATTAGTCCTTGCCTCCAAACAACTTACTCTTATTAGTCCTTGCCTCCAAGCAGCTTACTCTTATTAGTCCTTGCCTCCAAGCAGCTAACTCTTATCAGTCCTTGCCTCCAAGCAGCTAACTCTTATCAGTCCTTGCCTCCAAGCAGCTTACTCTTATTAGTCCTTGCCTCCAATCAGCTAACTCTTATTAGTCCTTGCCTCCAAACAACTTACTCGTATTAGTCCTTGCCTCCAAGCAGCTTACTCTTATTAGTCCTTGCCTCCAAGCAGCTTACTCTTATTAGTCCTTGCCTCCAAGCAGCTTACTCTTATTAGTCCTTGCCTCCAAGCAGCTTACTCTTATTAGTCCTTGCCTCCAATCAGCTAACTCTTATTAGTCCTTGCCTCCAAACAACTTACTCTTATTAGTCCTTGCCTCCAAGCAGCTTACTCTTATTAGTCCTTGCCTTCAAGCAGCTTACTCTTATTAGTCCTTGCCTCCAAGCAGTTAACTCTTATTAGTCCTTGCCTCCAAGCAGCTTACTCTTTTTAGACCTTGCCTCCAAGTAGCTTACTCTTATTAGTCCTTGCCTCCAAACAACTTACTCTTATTAGTCCTTGCCTCCAAGCAGCTTACTCTTATTAGTCCTTGCCTCCAAGCAGCTAACTCTTATCAGTCCTTGCCTCTAAGCAGCTAACTCTTATCAGTCCTTGCCTCCAAGCAGCTTACTCTTATTAGTCCTTGCCTCCAATCAGCTAACTCTTATTAGTCCTTGTCTCCAAACAACTTACTCTTATTAGTCCTTGCCTTCAAGCATCTTACTCTTATTAGTCCTTGCCTCCAAGTAGCTTACTCTTATTAGTCCTTGCCTTCAAGCAGCTTACTCTTATTAGTCCTTGCCTCCAAGTAGCTTACTCTTATTAGTCCTTGCCTCCAAGCAGCTTACTCTTATTAGTCCTTGCCTCCAAGCAGCTAACTCCTATTAGTCCTTGCCTCCAAGCAGCTTACTCTTATTAGTCCTTGCCTCCAAGTAGCTTACTCTTATTAGTCCTTGCCTCCAAACAACTTACTCTTATTAGTCCTTGCCTCCAAGTAGCTTACTCTTATTAGTCCTTGCCTCCAAGCAGCTTACTCTTATTAGTCCTTGCCTCCAAGCAGCTTACTCTTATTAGTCCTTGCCTCCAAGTAGCTTACTCTTATTAGTCCTTGCCTCCAAGTAGCTAACTCTTATTAGTCCTTGCCTCCAAGCAGCTAACTCTTATTAGTCCTTGCCTCCAAGCAGCTTACTCTTATTAGTCCTTGCCTCCAAGCAGCTTACTCTTATTAGTCCTTGCCTCCAAGCAGCTAACTCTTATTAGTCCTTGCCTTCAAGCAGCTTCTTCTTATTAGTCCTTGCCTCCAAGCAGCTAACTCTTATTAGTCCTTGCCTCCAAGCAGCTTACTCTTATTAGTCCTTGCCTTCAAGCAGCTTACTCTTATTAGTCCCTGCCTCCAAGCAGCTTCTTCTTATTAGTCCTTGCCTCAAAGCAGCTAACTCTTATTAGTCCTTGCCTCCAAGCAGCTTACTCTTATTAGTCCTTGCCTCCAAGCAGCTTACTCTTATTAGTCCTTGCCTCCAAGCAGCTAACTCTTATTAGTCCTTGCCTCCAAGTAGCTAACTCTTATTAGTCCTTGCCTTCAAGCAGCTTACTCTTATTAGTCCTTGCCTCCAAGCAGCTTACTCTTATTAGTCCTTGCCTCCAAGCAGCTAACTCTTATTAGTCCTTGCCTCCAAGCAGCCTACTCTTATTAGTCCTTGCCTCCAAGCAGCCTACTCTTATTAGTCCTTGCCTCCAAGCAGCTTACTCTTATTAGTCCTTGCCTCCAAGCAGCTTACTCTTATTAGTCCTTGCCTCCAAGCAGCTAACTCTTATTAGTCCTTGCCTCCAAGCAGCTTCTTCTTATTAGTCCTTGCCTCCAAGCAGCTTACTCTTATTAGTCCTTGCCTCCAAGCAGCTTACTCTTATCAGTCCTTGCCTCCAAGCAGCTTACTCTTATTAGTCCTTGCCTCCAAGCAGCTAACTCTTATCAGTCCTTGCCTCCAAGCAGCTCACTCTTATTAGTCCTTGCCTCCAAGCAGCTTACTCTTATTAGTCCTTGCCTCCAAGCAGCTTACTCTTATTAGACCTTGTCTCCAAGCAGCTTACTCTTATTAGTCCTTGCCTCCAAGCAGCTTACTCTTATTAGACCTTGCCTCCAAGCAGCTAACTCTTATTAGTCCTTGCCTCCAAGCAGCTTACTCTTATTAGACCTTGCCTCCAAGCAGCTTCTTCTTATTAGTCCTTGCCTCCAAGCAGCTTCTTCTTATTAGTCCTTGCCTCCAAGCAGCTAACTCTTATTAGTCCTTGCCTCCAATCAGCTAACTCTTATTAGACCTTGCCTCCAAGCAGCTCACTCTTATTAGACCTTGCCTCCAAGTAGCTTACTCTTATTAGTCGTTGCCTCCAAGCAGCTAACTCTTATTAGACCTTGCCTCCAAGTAGCTTACTCTTATTAGTCCTTGCCTCCAAGCAGCTAACTCCTATTAGTCCTTGCCTCCAAGCAGCTTACTCTTATTAGTCCTTGCCTCCAAGTAGCTTACTCTTATTAGTCCTTGCCTCCAAACAACTTACTCTTATTAGTCCTTGCCTCCAAGTAGCTTACTCTTATTAGTCCTTGCCTCCAAGCAGCTTACTCTTATTAGTCCTTGCCTCCAAGCAGCTTACTCTTATTAGTCCTTGCCTCCAAGTAGCTTACTCTTATTAGTCCTTGCCTCCAAGCAGCTTACTCTTATTAGTCCTTGCCTCCAAGCAGCTAACTCTTATTAGTCCTTGCCTCCAAGTAGCTAACTCTTATTAGTCCTTGCCTTCAAGCAGCTTACTCTTATTAGTCCTTGCCTCCAAGCAGCTTACTCTTATTAGTCCTTGCCTCCAAGCAGCTAACTCTTATTAGTCCTTGCCTTCAAGCAGCTTACTCTTATTAGTCCCTGCCTCCAAGCAGCTTCTTCTTATTAGTCCTTGCCTCAAAGCAGCTAACTCTTATTAGTCCTTGCCTCCTAGCAGCTTACTCTTATTAGTCCTTGCCTCCAAGCAGCTTACTCTTATTAGTCCTTGCCTCCAAGCAGCTAACTCTTATTAGTCCTTGCCTCCAAGTAGCTAACTCTTATTAGTCCTTGCCTTCAAGCAGCTTACTCTTATTAGTCCTTGCCTCCAAGCAGCTTACTCTTATTAGTCCTTGCCTCCAAGCAGCTAACTCTTATTAGTCCTTGCCTCCAAGCAGCTTCTTCTTATTAGTCCTTGCCTCCAAGCAGCCTACTCTTATTAGTCCTTGCCTCCAAGCAGCCTACTCTTATTAGTCCTTGCCTCCAAGCAGCTTACTCTTATTAGTCCTTGCCTCCAAGCAGCTAACTCTTATTAGTCCTTGCCTCCAAGCAGCTTCTTCTTATTAGTCCTTGCCTCCAAGCAGCTTACTCTTATTAGTCCTTGCCTCCAAGCAGCTTACTCTTATCAGTCCTTGCCTCCAAGCAGCTTACTCTTATTAGTCCTTGCCTCCAAGCAGCTAACTCTTATCAGTCCTTGCCTCCAAGCAGCTAACTCTTATTAGTCCTTGCCTCCAAGCTGCTTACTCTTATTAGTCCTTGCCTCCAAGCAGCTTACTCTTATTAGACCTTGCCTCCAAGCAGCTTACTCTTATTAGACCTTGCCTCCAAGCAGCTAACTCTTATTAGACCTTGCCTCCAAGCAGCTCACTCTTATTAGTCCTTGCCTCCAAGCAGCTTACTCTTATTAGTCCTTGCCTCCAAGCAGCTTACTCTTATTAGACCTTGTCTCCAAGCAGCTTACTCTTATTAGTCCTTGCCTCCAAGCAGCTTACTCTTATTAGACCTTGCCTCCAAGCAGCTTACTCTTATTAGACCTTGCCTCCAAGCAGCTTCTTCTTATTAGTCCTTGCCTCCAAGCAGCTTCTTCTTATTAGTCCTTGCCTCCAAGCAGCTAACTCTTATTAGTCCTTGCCTCCAATCAGCTAACTCTTATTAGACCTTGCCTCCAAGCAGCTCACTCTTATTAGACCTTGCCTCCAAGCAGCTCACTCTTATTAGACCTTGCCTGCAAGTAGCTTACTCTTATTAGTCGTTGCCTCCAAGCAGCTAACTCTTATTAGACCTTGCCTCCAAGTAGCTTACTCTTATTAGTCCTTGCCTCCAAGCAGCTCACTCTTATTAGACCTTGCCTCCAAGTAGCTTACTCTTATTAGTCGTTGCCTCCAAGCAGCTAACTCTTATTAGACCTTGCCTCCAAGTAGCTTACTCTTATTAGTCCTTGCCTCCAAGCAGCTCACTCTTATTAGACCTTGCCTCCAAGTAGCTTACTCTTATTAGTCGTTGCCTCCAAGCAGCTCACTCTTATTAGACCTTGCTCCAAGCAGCTCACTCTTATTAGACCTTGCCTCCAAGTAGCTAACTCTTATTAGTCCTTGCCTCCAAGCAGCTCACTCTTATTAGTCCTTGCCTCCAAGCAGCTTCTTCTTATTAGTCCTTGCCTCCAAGCAGCTCACTCTTATTAGTCCTTGCCTCCAAGCAGCTAACTCTTATTAGTCCTTGCCTCCAAGCAGCTTACTCTTATTAGTCCTTGCCTTCAAGCAGCTAACTCTTATTAGTCCTTGCCTCCAAGCAGCTTCTTTTTATTAGTCCTTGCCTCCAAGCAGCTTATTCTTATTAGTCCTTGCCTTCCAGCAGCTAACTCTTATTAGACCTTGCCTCCAAGCAGCTCACTCTTATTAGTCCTTGCCTCCAAGCAGCTTCTTTTTATTAGTCCTTGCCTCTAAGCAGCTTTCTCATATTAGTCCTTGCCTCCAAGCAGCTAACTCTTTATTAGTCCTTGCCTCCAAGCAGCTTACTCTTATTAGTCCTTGCCTCCAAGCAGCTTCTTCTTATTAGTCCTTGCCTCCAAGCAGCTAACTCTTATTAGTCCTTGCCTCCAAGCAGCTAACTCTTATTAGTCCTTGCCTCCAAGCAGCTTACTCTTATTAGTCCTTGCCTTCAAGCAGCTTACTCTTATTAGTCCCTGCCTCCAAGCAGCTTCTTCTTATTAGTCCTTACCTCAAAGCAGCTAACTCTTATTAGTCCTTGCCTCCAAGCAGCTTACTCTTATTAGTCCTTGCCTCCAAGCAGCTTACTCTTATTAGTCCTTGCCTCCAAGCAGCTAACTCTTATTAGTCCTTGCCTCCAAGTAGCTAACTCTTATTAGTCCTTGCCTTCAAGCAGCTTACTCTTATTAGTCCTTGCCTCCAGGCAGCTTACTCTTATTAGTCCTTGCCTCCAAGCAGCTAACTCTTATTAGTCCTTGCCTCCAAGCAGCTTACTCTTATTAGTCCTTGCCTCCAAGCAGCTTACTCTTATTAGTCCTTGCCTCCAAGCAGCTAACTCTTATTAGTCCTTGCCTCCAAGCAGCTAACTCTTATTAGTCCTTGCCTCCAAGTAGCTAACTCTTATTAGTCCTTGCCTTCAAGCAGCTTACTCTTATTAGTCCTTGCCTCCAAGCAGCTTACTCTTATTAGTCCTTGCCTCCAAGCAGCTAACTCTTATTAGTCCCTGCCTTCAAGCAGCTTACTCTTATTAGTCCTTGCCTCCAAGCAGCTTCTTCTTATTAGTCCTTGCCTCCAAGTAGCTTACTCTTATTAGTCCCTGCCTCCAAGCAGCTTACTCTTATTAGTCCTTGCCTCCAAGCAGCTTCTTCTTATTAGTCCTTGCCTCCAAGCAGCTAACTCTTATTAGTCCTTGCCTCCAAGCAGCTTACTCTTATTAGTCCTTGCCTTCAAGCAGCTTACTCTTATTAGTCCCTGCCTCCAAGCAGCTTCTTCTTATTAGTCCTTGCCTCAAAGCAGCTAACTCTTATTAGTCCTTGCCTCCAAGCAGCTTACTCTTATTAGTCCTTGCCTCCAAGCAGCTTACTCTTATTAGTCCTTGCCTCCAAGCAGCTAACTCTTATTAGTCCTTGCCTCCAAGTAGCTAACTCTTATTAGTCCTTGCCTTCAAGCAGCTTACTCTTATTAGTCCTTGCCTCCAAGCAGCTTACTCTTATTAGTCCTTGCCTCCAAGCAGCTAACTCTTATTAGTCCTTGCCTCCAAGCAGCTTCTTCTTATTAGTCCTTGCCTCCAAGCAGCCTACTCTTATTAGTCCTTGCCTCCAAGCAGCTTACTCTTATTAGTCCTTGCCTCCAAGCAGCTTACTCTTATTAGTCCTTGCCTCCAAGCAGCTAACTCTTATTAGTCCTTGCCTCCAAGCAGCTTCTTCTTATTAGTCCTTGCCTCCAAGCAACTTACTCTTATTAGTCCTTGCCTCCAAGCAGCTTACTCTTATTAGTCCTTGCCTCCAAGCAGCTTACTCTTATTAGTCCTTGCCTCCAAGCAGCTAACTCTTATCAGTCCTTGCCTCCAAGCAGCTAACTCTTATTAGTCCTTGCCTCCAAGCTGCTTACTCTTATTAGTCCTTGCCTCCAAGCAGCTTACTCTTATTAGACCTTGCCTCCAAGCAGCTTACTCTTATTAGACCTTGCCTCCAAGCAGCTAACTCTTATTAGACCTTGCCTCCAAGCAGCTCACTCTTATTAGTCCTTGCCTCCAAGCAGCTTACTCTTATTAGTCCTTGCCTCCAAGCAGCTTACTCTTATTAGACCTTGTCTCCAAGCAGCTTACTCTTATTAGTGCTTGCCTCCAAGCAGCTTACTCTTATTAGACCTTGCCTCCAAGCAGCTAACTCTTATTAGTCCTTGCCTCCAAGCAGCTTACTCTTATTAGACCTTGCCTCCAAGCAGCTTCTTCTTATTAGTCCTTGCCTCCAAGCAGCTTCTTCTTATTAGTCCTTGCCTCCAAGCAGCTAACTCTTATTAGTCCTTGCCTCCAAGCAGCTAACTCTTATTAGACCTTGCCTCCAAGCAGCTCACTCTTATTAGACCTTGCCTCCAAGCAGCTCACTCTTATTAGTCCTTGCCTCCAAGTAGCTAACTCTTATTAGACCTTGCCTCCAAGTAGCTAACTCTTATTAGACCTTGCCTCCAAGTAGCTAACTCTTATTAGTCGTTGCCTCCAAGCAGCTCACTCTTATTAGTCCTTGCCTCCAAGCAGCTCACTCTTATTAGACCTTGCCTCCAAGTAGCTTACTCTTATTAGTCGTTGCCTCCAAGCAGCTCACTCTTATTAGACCTTGCCTCCAAGTAGCTAACTCTTATTAGTCCTTGCCTCCAAGCAGCTCACTCTTATTAGTCGTTGCCTCCAAGCAGCTAACTCTTATTAGACCTTGCCTCCAAGCAGCTTACTCTTATTAGACCTTGCCTCCAAGCAGCTAACTCTTATTAGTCCTTGCCTCCAAGCAGCTCACTCTTATTAGTCCTTGCCTCCAAGCAGCTCACTCTTATTAGTCTTTGCCTCCAAGCAGCTAACTCTTATTAGTCCTTGCCTCCAAGCAGCTTACTCTTATTAGTCCTTGCCTTCAAGCAGCTTACTCTTATTAGACCTTGCCTCCAAGCAGCTTACTCTTATTAGTCCTTGCCTCCAAGCAGCTCACTCTTATTAGTCGTTGCCTCCAAGCAGCTAACTCTTATTAGACCTTGCCTCCAAGCAGCTTACTCTTATTAGACCTTGCCTCCAACCAGCTAACTCTTATTAGTCCTTGCCTCCAAGCAGCTCACTCTTATTAGTCCTTGCCTCCAAGCAGCTCACTCTTATTAGTCCTTGCCTCCAAGCAGCTAACTCTTATTAGTCCTTGCCTCCAAGCAGCTAACTCTTATTAGTCCTTGCCTCCAAGCAGCTTCTTCTTATTAGTCCTTGCCTCCAAGCAGCTCACTCTTATTAGTCCTTGCCTCCAAGCAGCTAACTCTTATTAGTCCTTGCCTCCAAGCAGCTTACTCTTATTAGTCCTTGCCTTCAAGCAGCTAACTCTTATTAGTCCTTGCCTCCAAGCAGCTTCTTTTTATTAGTCCTTGCCTCCAAGCAGCTTCTTCTTATTAGTCCTTGCCTTCAAGCAGCTAACTCTTATTAGACCTTGCCTCCAAGCAGCTCACTCTTATTAGTCCTTGCCTCCAAGCAGCTTCTTTTTATTAGTCCTTGCCTCTAAGCAGCTTTCTCATATTAGTCCTTGCCTCCAAGCAGCTAACTCTTTATTAGTCCTTGCCTCCAAGTAGCTTCTTCTTATTAGTCCTTGCCTCCAAGCAGCTTCTTCTTATTAGATCTTCCCTCAAGCAGCTCACTCTTATTAGTCCTTGCCTCCAAGCAGCTCACTCTTATTAGTCCTTGCCTCCAAGCAGCTTCTTTTTATTAGTCCTTGCCTCTAAGCAGCTTTCTCATATTAGTCCTTGCCTCCAAGCAGCTAACTCTTTATTAGTCCTTGCCTCCAAGTAGCTTCTTCTTATTAGTCCTTGCCTCCAAGCAGCTTCTTCTTATTAGATCTTCCCTCAAGCAGCTCACTCTTATTAGACCTTGCCTCCAAGCAGCTAACTCTTTATTAGTCCTTGCCTCCAAGTAGCTTCTTCTTATTAGTCCTTGCCTCCAAGCAGCTTCTTTTTATTAGTCCTTGCCACCAAGCAGCTTACTCTTATTAGTCCTTGCCTCCAAGCAGCTTACTCTTATTAGTCCTTGCCTCCAAGCAGCTTACTCTTATTAGTCCTTGCCTCCAATCAGCTTACTCTTATTAGTCCTTGCCTCCAAGCAGCTTACTCTTATTAGTCCTTGCCTTCAAGCAGCTTACTCTTATTAGTCCTTGCCTCCAAGCAGTTAACTCTTATTAGTCCTTGCCTCCAAGCAGCTTACTCTTTTTAGACCTTGCCTCCAAGTAGCTTACTCTTATTAGTCCTTGCCTCCAAACAACTTACTCTTATTAGTCCTTGCCTCCAAGCAGCTTACTCTTATTAGTCCTTGCCTCCAAGCAGCTAACTCTTATCAGTCCTTGCCTCCAAGCAGCTAACTCTTATCAGTCCTTGCCTCCAAGCAGCTTACTCTTATTAGTCCTTGCCTCCAATCAGCTAACTCTTATTAGTCCTTGCCTCCAAACAACTTACTCTTATTAGTCCTTGCCTTCAAGCAGCTTACTCTTATTAGTCCTTGCCTCCAAGTAGCTTACTCTTATTAGTCCTTGCCTCCAAGCAGCTAACTCCTATTAGTCCTTGCCTCCAAGCAGCTTACTCTTATTAGTCCTTGCCTCCAAGTAGCTTACTCTTATTAGTCCTTGCCTCCAAACAACTTACTCTTATTAGTCCTTGCCTCCAAGCAGCTTACTCTTATTAGTCCTTGCCTCCAAGTAGCTTACTCTTATTAGTCCTTGCCTCCAAGTAGCTAACTCTTATTAGTCCTTGCCTCCAAGCAGCTAACTCTTATTAGTCCTTGCCTCCAAGCAGCTTACTCTTATTAGTCCTTGCCTCCAAGCAGCTTACTCTTATTAGTCCTTGCCTCCAAGCAGCTAACTCTTATTAGTCCTTGCCTCCAAGCAGCTTCTTCTTATTAGTCCTTGCCTCCAAGCAGCTAACTCTTATTAGTCCTTGCCTCCAAGCAGCTTACTCTTATTAGTCCTTGCCTTCAAGCAGCTTACTCTTATTAGTCCCTGCCTCCAAGCAGCTTCTTCTTATTAGTCCTTGCCTCAAAGCAGCTAACTCTTATTAGTCCTTGCCTCCAAGCAGCTTACTCTTATTAGTCCTTGCCTCCAAGCAGCTTACTCTTATTAGTCCTTGCCTCCAAGCAGCTAACTCTTATTAGTCCTTGCCTCCAAGTAGCTAACTCTTATTAGTCCTTGCCTTCAAGCAGCTTACTCTTATTAGTCCTTGCCTCCAAGCAGCTTACTCTTATTAGTCCTTGCCTCCAAGCAGCTAACTCTTATTAGTCCTTGCCTCCAAGCAGCTTCTTCTTATTAGTCCTTGCCTCCAAGCAGCCTACTCTTATTAGTCCTTGCCTCCAAGCAGCTTACTCTTATTAGTCCTTGCCTCCAAGCAGCTTACTCTTATTAGTCCTTGCCTCCAAGCAGCTAACTCTTATTAGTCCTTGCCTCCAAGCAGCTTCTTCTTATTAGTCCTTGCCTCCAAGCAGCTTACTCTTATTAGTCCTTGCCTCCAAGCAGCTTACTCTTATTAGTCCTTGCCTCCAAGCAGCTTACTCTTATTAGTCCTTGCCTCCAAGCAGCTAACTCTTATCAGTCCTTGCCTCCAAGCAGCTAACTCTTATTAGTCCTTGCCTCCAAGCTTCTTACTCTTATTAGTCCTTGCCTCCAAGCAGCTTACTCTTATTAGACCTTGCCTCCAAGCAGCTTACTCTTATTAGACCTTGCCTCCAAGCAGCTAACTCTTATTAGACCTTGCCTCCAAGCAGCTCAGTCTTATTAGTCCTTGCCTCCAAGCAGCTTACTCTTATTAGTCCTTGCCTCCAAGCAGCTTACTCTTATTAGACCTTGTCTCCAAGCAGCTTACTCTTATTAGTCCTTGCCTCCAAGCAGCTTACTCTTATTAGACCTTGCCTCCAAGCAGCTAACTCTTATTAGTCCTTGCCTCCAAGCAGCTTACTCTTATTAGACCTTTCCTCCAAGCAGCTTCTTCTTATTAGTCCTTGCCTCCAAGCAGCTTCTTCTTATTAGTCCTTGCCTCCAAGCAGCTAACTCTTATTAGTCCTTGCCTCCAAGCAGCTCACTCTTATTAGACCTTGCCTCCAAGCAGCTAACTCTTATTAGTCGTTGCCTCCAAGCAGCTCACTCTTATTAGACCTTGCTTCCAAGCAGCTAACTCTTATTAGACCTTGCCTCCAAGTAGCTTACTCTTATTAGTCCTTGCCTCCAAGCAGCTCACTCTTATTAGACCTTGCCTCCAAGTAGCTTACTCTTATTAGTCGTTGCCTCCAAGCAGCTCACTCTTATTAGACCTTGCCTCCAAGCAGCTCACTCTTATTAGACTTTGCCTCCAAGTAGCTTACTCTTATTAGTCGTTGCCTCCAAGCAGCTCACTCTTATTAGACCTTGCCTCCAAGCAGCTCACTCTTATTAGACCTTGCCTCCAAGTAGCTAACTCTTATTAGTCCTTGCCTCCAAGCAGCTCACTCTTATTAGTCGTTGCCTCCAAGCAGCTAACTCTTATTAGACCTTGCCTCCAAGCAGCTTACTCTTATTAGACCTTGCCTTCAAGCAGCTTACTCTTATTAGTCCCTGCCTCCAAGCAGCTTCTTCTTATTAGTCCTTGCCTCCAAGCAACTTACTCTTATTAGTCCTTGCCTCCAAGCAGCTTACTCTTATTAGTCCTTGCCTCCAAGCAGCTTACTCTTATTAGTCCTTGCCTCCAAGCAGCTAACTCTTATCAGTCCTTGCCTCCAAGCAGCTAACTCTTATTAGTCCTTGCCTCCAAGCTGCTTACTCTTATTAGTCCTTGCCTCCAAGCAGCTTACTCTTATTAGACCTTGCCTCCAAGCAGCTTACTCTTATTAGACCTTGCCTCCAAGCAGCTAACTCTTATTAGACCTTGCCTCCAAGCAGCTCACTCTTATTAGTCCTTGCCTCCAAGCAGCTTACTCTTATTAGTCCTTGCCTCCAAGCAGCTTACTCTTATTAGACCTTGTCTCCAAGCAGCTTACTCTTATTAGTCCTTGCCTCCAAGCAGCTTACTCTTATTAGTCCTTGCCTCCAAGCAGCTAACTCTTATTAGTCCTTGCCTCCAAGTAGCTAACTCTTATTAGTCCTTGCCTTCAAGCAGCTTACTCTTATTAGTCCTTGCCTCCAAGCAGCTTACTCTTATTAGTCCTTGCCTCCAAGCAGCTTACTCTTATTAGTCCTTGCCTCCAAGCAGCTTACTCTTATTAGTCCTTGCCTCCAAGCAGCTTACTCTTATTAGTCCTTGCCTCCAATCAGCTAACTCTTATTAGTCCTTGCCTCCAAACAACTTACTCTTATTAGTCCTTGCCTCCAAGCAGCTTCTTCTTATTAGTCCTTGCCTCCAAGCAGCTTCTTCTTATTAGTCCTTGCTTCCAAGCAGCTAACTCTTATTAGTCCTTGCCTCCAAGCAGCTAACTCTTATTAGACCTTGCCTCCAAGCAGCTCACTCTTATTAGACCTTGCCTCCAAGCAGCTCACTCTTATTAGACCTTGCCTCCAAGCAGCTCACTCTTATTAGACCTTGCCTCCAAGTAGCTTACTCTTATTAGACCTTGCCTCCAAGTAGCTAACTCTTATTGGTCGTTGCCTCCAAGCAGCTCACTCTTATTAGACCTTGCCTCCAAGTAGCGTACTCTTATTAGTCCTTGCCTCCAAGCAGCTCACTCTTATTAGACCTTGCCTCCAAGCAGCTTACTCTTATTAGTCGTTGCCTCCAAGCAGCTCACTCTTATTAGACCTTGCCTCCAAGCAGCTCACTCTTATTAGACCTTGCCTCCAAGTAGCTAACTCTTATTAGTCCTTGCCTCCAAGCAGCTCACTCTTATTAGTCGTTGCCTCCAAGCAGCTAACTCTTATTAGACCTTGCCTCCAAGCAGCTTACTCTTATTAGACCTTGCCTCCAAGCAGCTTACTCTTATTAGTCCTTGCCTCCAAGCAGCTCACTCTTATTAGTCCTTGCCTCCAAGCAGCTTCTTCTTATTAGTCCTTGCCTCCAAGCAGCTCACTCTTATTAGTCCTTGCCTCCAAGCAGCTAACTCTTATTAGTCCTTGCCTCCAAGCAGCTTACTCTTATTAGTCCTTGCCTTCAAGCAGCTAACTCTTATTAGTCCTTGCCTCCAAGCAGCTTCTTTTTATTAGTCCTTGCCTCCAAGCAGCTTCTTCTTATTAGTCCTTGCCTTCAAGCAGCTAACTCTTATTAGACCTTGCCTCCAAGCAGCTCACTCTTATTAGTCCTTGCCTCCAAGCAGCTTCTTTTTATTAGTACTTGCCTCTAAGCAGCTTTCTCATATTAGTCCTTGCCTCCAAGCAGCTAACTCTTTATTAGTCCTTGCCTCCAAGTAGCTTCTTCTTTTTAGTTCTTGCCTCCAAGCAGCTTCTTCTTATTAGATCTTCCCTCAAGCAGCTCACTCTTATTAGTCCTTGCCTCCAAGCAGCTCACTCTTATTAGACCTTGCCTCCAAGCAGCTAACTATTTATTAGTCCTTGCCTCCAAGTAGCTTCTTCTTATTAGTCCTTGCCTCCAAGCAGCTTCTTTTTATTAGTCCTTGCCTCCAAGCAGCTTACTCTTATTAGTCCTTGCCTCCAAGTAGCTTACTCTTATTAGTCCTTGCCTCCAAGCAGCTTACTCTTATTAGTCCTTGCCTCCAATCAGCTAACTCTTATTAGTCCTTGCCTCCAAACAACTTACTCTTATTAGTCCTTGCCTCCAAGCAGCTTACTCTTATTAGTCCTTGCCTTCAAGCAGTTAACTCTTATTAGTCCTTGCCTCCAAGCAGCTTACTCTTTTTAGACCTTGCCTCCAAGTAGCTTACTCTTATTAGTCCTTGCCTCCAAACAACTTACTCTTATTAGTCCTTGCCTCCAAGCAGCTTACTCTTATTAGTCCTTGCCTCCAAGCAGCTTACTCTTATTAGTCCTTGCCTCCAAGTAGCTTACTCTTATTAGTCCTTGCCTCCAAGCAGCTTACTCTTATTAGTCCTTGCCTCCAATCAGCTAACTCTTATTAGTCCTTGCCTCCAAACAACTTACTCTTATTAGTCCTTGCCTCCAAGCAGCTTACTCTTATTAGTCCTTGCCTTCAAGCAGCTTACTCTTATTAGTCCTTGCCTCCAAGCAGTTAACTCTTATTAGTCCTTGCCTCCAAGCAGCTTACTCTTTTTAGACCTTGCCTCCAAGTAGCTTACTCTTATTAGTCCTTGCCTCCAAACAACTTACTCTTATTAGTCCTTGCCTCCAAGCAGCTTACTCTTATTAGTCCTTGCCTCCAAGCAGCTAACTCTTATCAGTCCTTGCCTCCAAGCAGCTAACTCTTATCAGTCCTTGCCTCCAAGCAGCTTACTCTTATTAGTCCTTGCCTCCAATCAGCTAACTCTTATTAGTCCTTGCCTCCAAACAACTTACTCTTATTAGTCCTTGCCTCCAAGCAGCTTACTCTTATTAGTCCTTGCCTCCAAGCAGCTTACTCTTATTAGTCCTTGCCTCCAAGCAGCTTACTCTTATTAGTCCTTGCCTCCAAGCAGCTTACTCTTATTAGTCCTTGCCTCTAATCAGCTAACTCTTATTAGTCCTTGCCTCCAAACAACTTACTCTTATTAGTCCTTGCCTCCAAGCAGCTTCTTCTTATTAGTCCTTGCCTCCAAGCAGCTTACTCTTATTAGTCCTTGCCTCCAAGCAGCTTACTCTTATTAGTCCTTGCCTCCAAGCAGCTTACTCTTATTAGTCCTTGCCTCCAATCAGCTAACTCTTATTAGTCCTTGCCTCCAAACAACTTACTCTTATTAGTCCTTGCCTCCAAGCAGCTTACTCTTATTAGTTCTTGCCTTCAAGCAGCTTACTCTTATTAGTCCTTGCCTCCAAGCAGTTAACTCTTATTAGTCCTTGCCTCCAAGCAGCTTACTCTTTTTAGACCTTGCCTCCAAGTAGCTTACTCTTATTAGTCCTTGCCTCCAAACAACTTACTCTTATTAGTCCTTGCCTCCAAGCAGCTTACTCTTATTAGTCCTTGCCTCCAAGCAGCTAACTCTTATCAGTCCTTGCCTCTAAGCAGCTAACTCTTATCAGTCCTTGCCTCCAAGCAGCTTACTCTTATTAGTCCTTGCCTCCAATCAGCTAACTCTTATTAGTCCTTGTCTCCAAACAACTTACTCTTATTAGTCCTTGCCTTCAAGCATCTTACTCTTATTAGTCCTTGCCTCCAAGTAGCTTACTCTTATTAGTCCTTGCCTTCAAGCAGCTTACTCTTATTAGTCCTTGCCTCCAAGTAGCTTACTCTTATTAGTCCTTGCCTCCAAGCAGCTTACTCTTATTAGTCCTTGCCTCCAAGCAGCTAACTCCTATTAGTCCTTGCCTCCAAGCAGCTTACTCTTATTAGTCCTTGCCTCCAAGTAGCTTACTCTTATTAGTCCTTGCCTCCAAACAACTTACTCTTATTAGTCCTTGCCTCCAAGTAGCTTACTCTTATTAGTCCTTGCCTCCAAGCAGCTTACTCTTATTAGTCCTTGCCTCCAAGCAGCTTACTCTTATTAGTCCTTGCCTCCAAGTAGCTTACTCTTATTAGTCCTTGCCTCCAAGTAGCTAACTCTTATTAGTCCTTGCCTCCAAGCAGCTAACTCTTATTAGTCCTTGCCTCCAAGCAGCTTACTCTTATTAGTCCTTGCCTCCAAGCAGCTTACTCTTATTAGTCCTTGCCTCCAAGCAGCTAACTCTTATTAGTCCTTGCCTCCAAGCAGCTTCTTCTTATTAGTCCTTGCCTCCAAGCAGCTAACTCTTATTAGTCCTTGCCTCCAAGCAGCTTACTCTTATTAGTCCTTGCCTTCAAGCAGCTTACTCTTATTAGTCCCTGCCTCCAAGCAGCTTCTTCTTATTAGTCCTTGCCTCAAAGCAGCTAACTCTTACTAGTCCTTGCCTCCAAGCAGCTTACTCTTATTAGTCCTTGCCTCCAAGCAGCTTACTCTTATTAGTCCTTGCCTCCAAGCAGCTAACTCTTATTAGTCCTTGCCTCCAAGTAGCTAACTCTTATTAGTCCTTGCCTTCAAGCAGCTTACTCTTATTAGTCCTTGCCTCCAAGCAGCTTACTCTTATTAGTCCTTGCCTCCAAGCAGCTAACTCTTATTAGTCCTTGCCTCCAAGCAGCCTACTCTTATTAGTCCTTGCCTCCAAGCAGCCTACTCTTATTAGTCCTTGCCTCCAAGCAGCTTACTCTTATTAGTCCTTGCCTCCAAGCAGCTTACTCTTATTAGTCCTTGCCTCCAAGCAGCTAACTCTTATTAGTCCTTGCCTCCAAGCAGCTTCTTCTTATTAGTCCTTGCCTCCAAGCAGCTTACTCTTATTAGTCCTTGCCTCCAAGCAGCTTACTCTTATCAGTCCTTGCCTCCAAGCAGCTTACTCTTATTAGTCCTTGCCTCCAAGCAGCTAACTCTTATCAGTCCTTGCCTCCAAGCAGCTAACTCTTATTAGTCCTTGCCTCCAAGCTGCTTACTCTTATTAGTCCTTGCCTCCAAGCAGCTTACTCTTATTAGACCTTGCCTCCAAGCAGCTTACTCTTATTAGACCTTGCCTCCAAGCAGCTAACTCTTATTAGACCTTGCCTCCAAGCAGCTCACTCTTATTAGTCCTTGCCTCCAAGCAGCTTACTCTTATTAGTCCTTGCCTCCAAGCAGCTTACTCTTATTAGACCTTGTCTCCAAGCAGCTTACTCTTATTAGTCCTTGCCTCCAAGCAGCTTACTCTTATTAGACCTTGCCTCCAAGCAGCTAACTCTTATTAGTCCTTGCCTCCAAGCAGCTTACTCTTATTAGACCTTGCCTCCAAGCAGCTTCTTCTTATTAGTCCTTGCCTCCAAGCAGCTTCTTCTTATTAGTCCTTGCCTCCAAGCAGCTAACTCTTATTAGTCCTTGCCTCCAATCAGCTAACTCTTATTAGACCTTGCCTCCAAGCAGCTCACTCTTATTAGACCTTGCCTCCAAGCAGCTCACTCTTATTAGACCTTGCCTCCAAGCAGCTCACTCTTATTAGACCTTGCCTCCAAGTAGCTTACTCTTATTAGTCGTTGCCTCCAAGCAGCTATCTCTTATTAGACCTTGCCTCCAAGTAGCTTACTCTTATTAGTCCCTGCCTCCAAGCAGCTAACTCCTATTAGTCCTTGCCTCCAAGCAGCTTACTCTTATTAGTCCTTGCCTCCAAGTAGCTTACTCTTATTGGTCCTTGCCTCCAAACAACTTACTCTTATTAGTCCTTGCCTCCAAGTAGCTTACTCTTATTAGTCCTTGCCTCCAAGCAGCTTACTCTTATTAGTCCTTGCCTCCAAGCAGCTTACTCTTATTAGTCCTTGCCTCCAAGTAGCTTACTCTTATTAGTCCTTGCCTCCAAGCAGCTTACTCTTATTAGTCCTTGCCTCCAAGCAGCTAACTCTTATTAGTCCTTGCCTCCAAGTAGCTAACTCTTATTAGTCCTTGCCTTCAAGCAGCTTACTCATATTAGTCCTTGCCTCCAAGCAGCTTACTCTTATTAGTCCTTGCCTCCAAGCAGCTAACTCTTATTAGTCCTTGCCTTCAAGCAGCTTACTCTTATTAGTCCCTGCCTCCAAGCAGCTTCTTCTTATTAGTCCTTGCCTCAAAGCAGCTAACTCTTATTAGTCCTTGCCTCCAAGCAGCTTACTCTTATTAGTCCTTGCCTCCAAGAAGCTTACTCTTATTAGTCCTTGCCTCCAAGCAGCTAACTCTTATTAGTCCTTGCCTCCAAGTAGCTAACTCTTATTAGTCCTTGCCTTCAAGCAGCTTACTCTTATTAGTCCTTGCCTCCAAGCAGCTTACTCTTATTAGTCCTTGCCTCCAAGCAGCTAACTCTTATTAGTCCTTGCCTCCAAGCAGCTTCTTCTTATTAGTCCTTGCCTCCAAGCAGCCTACTCTTATTAGTCCTTGCCTCCAAGCAGCCTACTCTTATTAGTCCTTGCCTCCAAGCAGCTTACTCTCATTAGTCCTTGCCTCCAAGCAGCTAACTCTTATTAGTCCTTGCCTCCAAGCAGCTTCTTCTTATTAGTCCTTGCCTCCAAGCAGCTTACTCTTATTAGTCCTTGCCTCCAAGCAGCTTACTCTTATCAGTCCTTGCCTCCAAGCAGCTTACTCTTATTAGTCCTTGCCTCCAAGCAGCTAACTCTTATCAGTCCTTGCCTCCAAGCAGCTAACTCTTATTAGTCCTTGCCTCCAAGCTGCTTACTCTTATTAGTCCTTGCCTCCAAGCAGCTTACTCTTATTAGACCTTGCCTCCAAGCAGCTTACTCTTATTAGACCTTGCCTCCAAGCAGCTAACTCTTATTAGACCTTGCCTCCAAGCAGCTCACTCTTATTAGACCTTGCCTCCAAGCAGCTCACTCTTATTAGACCTTGCCTCCAAGCAGCTCACTCTTATTAGACCTTGCCTCCAAGTAGCTTACTCTTATTAGTCGTTGCCTCCAAGCAGCTATCTCTTATTAGACCTTGCCTCCAAGTAGCTTACTCTTATTAGTCCCTGCCTCCAAGCAGCTAACTCCTATTAGTCCTTGCCTCCAAGCAGCTTACTCTTATTAGTCCTTGCCTCCAAGTAGCTTACTCTTATTGGTCCTTGCCTCCAAACAACTTACTCTTATTAGTCCTTGCCTCCAAGTAGCTTACTCTTATTAGTCCTTGCCTCCAAGCAGCTTACTCTTATTAGTCCTTGCCTCCAAGCAGCTTACTCTTATTAGTCCTTGCCTCCAAGTAGCTTACTCTTATTAGTCCTTGCCTCCAAGCAGCTTACTCTTATTAGTCCTTGCCTCCAAGCAGCTAACTCTTATTAGTCCTTGCCTCCAAGTAGCTAACTCTTATTAGTCCTTGCCTTCAAGCAGCTTACTCATATTAGTCCTTGCCTCCAAGCAGCTTACTCTTATTAGTCCTTGCCTCCAAGCAGCTAACTCTTATTAGTCCTTGCCTTCAAGCAGCTTACTCTTATTAGTCCCTGCCTCCAAGCAGCTTCTTCTTATTAGTCCTTGCCTCAAAGCAGCTAACTCTTATTAGTCCTTGCCTCCAAGCAGCTTACTCTTATTAGTCCTTGCCTCCAAGCAGCTTACTCTTATTAGTCCTTGCCTCCAAGCAGCTAACTCTTATTAGTCCTTGCCTCCAAGTAGCTAACTCTTATTAGTCCTTGCCTTCAAGCAGCTTACTCTTATTAGTCCTTGCCTCCAAGCAGCTTACTCTTATTAGTCCTTGCCTCCAAGCAGCTTACTCTTATTAGTCCTTGCCTCCAAGCAGCTTACTCTTATTAGACCTTGTCTCCAAGCAGCTTACTCTTATTAGTCCTTGCCTCCAAGCAGCTTACTCTTATTAGACCTTGCCTCCAAGCAGCTAACTCTTATTAGTCCTTGCCTCCAAGCAGCTTACTCTTATTAGACCTTGCCTCCAAGCAGCTTCTTCTTATTAGTCCTTGCCTCCAAGCAGCTTCTTCTTATTAGTCCTTGCCTCCAAGCAGCTAACTCTTATTAGTCCTTGCCTCCAATCAGCTAACTCTTATTAGACCTTGCCTCCAAGCAGCTCACTCTTATTAGACCTTGCCTCCAAGCAGCTCACTCTTATTAGACCTTGCCTCCAAGTAGCTTACTCTTATTAGTCGTTGCCTCCAAGCAGCTCACTCTTATTAGACCTTGCCTCCAAGCAGCTAACTCTTATTAGACCTTGCCTCCAAGTAGCTTACTCTTATTAGTCCTTGCCTCCAAGCAGCTCACTCTTATTAGACCTTGCCTCCAAGTAGCTTACTCTTATTAGTCGTTGCCTCCAAGCAGCTAACTCTTATTAGACCTTGCCTCCAAGTAGCTTACTCTTATTAGTCCTTGCCTCCAAGCAGCTCACTCTTATTAGACCTTGCCTCCAAGTAGCTTACTCTTATTAGTCGTTGCCTCCAAGCAGCTCACTCTTATTAGACCTTGCCTCCAAGCAGCTCACTCTTATTAGACCTTGCCTCCAAGTAGCTAACTCTTATTAGTCCTTGCCTCCAAGCAGCTCACTGTTATTAGTCGTTGCCTCCAAGCAGCTAACTCTTATTAGACCTTGCCTCCAAGCAGCTTACTCTTATTAGACCTTGCCTCCAAGCAGCTAACTCTTATTAGTCCTTGCCTCCAAGCAGCTCACTCTTATTAGTCCTTGCCTCCAAGCAGCTTCTTCTTATTAGTCCTTGCCTCCAAGCAGCTCACTCTTATTAGTCCTTGCCTCCAAGCAGCTAACTCTTATTAGTCCTTGCCTCCAAGCAGCTTACTCTTATTAGTCCTTGCCTTCAAGCAGCTAACTCTTATTAGTCCTTGCCTCCAAGCAGCTTCTTTTTATTAGTCCTTGCCTCCAAGCAGCTTATTCTTATTAGTCCTTGCCTTCCAGCAGCTAACTCTTATTAGACCTTGCCTCCAAGCAGCTTCTTTTTATTAGTCCTTGCCTCTAAGCAGCTTTCTCATATTAGTCCTTGCCTCCAAGCAGCTAACTCTTTATTAGTCCTTGCCTCCAAGCAGCTTACTCTTATTAGTCCTTGCCTCCAAGCAGCTTCTTCTTATTAGTCCTTGCCTCCAAGCAGCTAACTCTTATTAGTCCTTGCCTCCAATCAGCTAACTCTTATTAGACCTTGCCTCCAAGCAGCTCACTCTTATTAGACCTTGCCTCCAAGCAGCTCACTCTTATTAGACCTTGCCTCCAAGTAGCTTACTCTTATTAGTCGTTGCCTCCAATCAGCTTACTCTTATTAGTCCTTGCCTCCAAGCAGCTTACTCTTATTAGTCCTTGCCTCCAAGCAGCTAACTCTTATTAGTCCTTGCCTCCAAGTAGCTAACTCTTATTAGTCCTTGCCTTCAAGCAGCTTACTCTTATTAGTCCTTGCCTCCAAGCAGCTTACTCTTATTAGTCCTTGCCTCCAAGCAGCTAACTCTTATTAGTCCTTGCCTCCAAGCAGCTTACTCTTATTAGTCCTTGCCTCCAAGCAGCTTACTCTTATTAGTCCTTGCCTCCAAGCAGCTAACTCTTATTAGTCCTTGCCTCCAAGCAGCTAACTCTTATTAGTCCTTGCCTCCAAGTAGCTAACTCTTATTAGTCCTTGCCTTCAAGCAGCTTACTCTTATTAGTCCTTGCCTCCAAGCAGCTTACTCTTATTAGTCCTTGCCTCCAAGCAGCTAACTCTTATTAGTCCCTGCCTTCAAGCAGCTTACTCTTATTAGTCCTTGCCTCCAAGCAGCTTCTTCTTATTAGTCCTTGCCTCCAAGCAGCTTACTCTTATTAGTCCCTGCCTCCAAGCAGCTTACTCTTATTAGTCCTTGCCTCCAAGCAGCTTCTTCTTATTAGTCCTTGCCTCCAAGCAGCTAACTCTTATTAGTCCTTGCCTCCAAGCAGCTTACTCTTATTAGTCCTTGCCTTCAAGCAGCTTACTCTTATTAGTCCCTGCCTCCAAGCAGCTTCTTCTTATTAGTCCTTGCCTCAAAGCAGCTAACTCTTATTAGTCCTTGCCTCCAAGCAGCTTACTCTTATTAGTCCTTGCCTCCAAGCAGCTTACTCTTATTAGTCCTTGCCTCCAAGCAGCTAACTCTTATTAGTCCTTGCCTCCAAGTAGCTAACTCTTATTAGTCCTTGCCTTCAAGCAGCTTACTCTTATTAGTCCTTGCCTCCAAGCAGCTTACTCTTATTAGTCCTTGCCTCCAAGCAGCTAACTCTTATTAGTCCTTGCCTCCAAGCAGCTTCTTCTTATTAGTCCTTGCCTCCAAGCAGCCTACTCTTATTAGTCCTTGCCTCCAAGCAGCTTACTCTTATTAGTCCTTGCCTCCAAGCAGCTTACTCTTATTAGTCCTTGCCTCCAAGCAGCTAACTCTTATTAGTCCTTGCCTCCAAGCAGCTTCTTCTTATTAGTCCTTGCCTCCAAGCAACTTACTCTTATTAGTCCTTGCCTCCAAGCAGCTTACTCTTATTAGTCCTTGCCTCCAAGCAGCTTACTCTTATTAGTCCTTGCCTCCAAGCAGCTAACTCTTATCAGTCCTTGCCTCCAAGCAGCTAACTCTTATTAGTCCTTGCCTCCAAGCTGCTTACTCTTATTAGTCCTTGCCTCCAAGCAGCTTACTCTTATTAGACCTTGCCTCCAAGCAGCTTACTCTTATTAGACCTTGCCTCCAAGCAGCTAACTCTTATTAGACCTTGCCTCCAAGCAGCTCACTCTTATTAGTCCTTGCCTCCAAGCAGCTTACTCTTATTAGTCCTTGCCTCCAAGCAGCTTACTCTTATTAGACCTTGTCTCCAAGCAGCTTACTCTTATTAGTCCTTGCCTCCAAGCAGCTTACTCTTATTAGACCTTGCCTCCAAGCAGCTAACTCTTATTAGTCCTTGCCTCCAAGCAGCTTACTCTTATTAGACCTTGCCTCCAAGCAGCTTCTTCTTATTAGTCCTTGCCTCCAAGCAGCTTCTTCTTATTAGTCCTTGCCTCCAAGCAGCTAACTCTTATTAGTCCTTGCCTCCAAGCAGCTAACTCTTATTAGACCTTGCCTCCAAGCAGCTCACTCTTATTAGACCTTGCCTCCAAGCAGCTCACTCTTATTAGTCCTTGCCTCCAAGTAGCTAACTCTTATTAGACCTTGCCTCCAAGTAGCTAACTCTTATTAGACCTTGCCTCCAAGTAGCTAACTCTTATTAGTCGTTGCCTCCAAGCAGCTCACTCTTATTAGACCTTGCCTCCAAGTAGCTTACTCTTATTAGTCCTTGCCTCCAAGCAGCTCACTCTTATTAGACCTTGCCTCCAAGCAGCTCACTCTTATTAGACCTTGCTTCCAAGCAGCTAACTCTTATTAGACCTTGCCTCCAAGTAGCTAACTCTTATTAGTCCTTGCCTCCAAGCAGCTCACTCTTATTAGTCGTTGCCTCCAAGCAGCTAACTCTTATTAGACCTTGCCTCCAAGCAGCTTACTCTTATTAGACCTTGCCTCCAAGCAGCTAACTCTTATTAGTCCTTGCCTCCAAGCAGCTCACTCTTATTAGTCCTTGCCTCCAAGCAGCTCACTCTTATTAGTCCTTGCCTCCAAGCAGCTAACTCTTATTAGTCCTTGCCTCCAAGCAGCTTACTCTTATTAGTCCTTGCCTTCAAGCAGCTTACTCTTATTAGACCTTGCCTCCAAGCAGCTTACTCTTATTAGTCCTTGCCTCCAAGCAGCTCACTCTTATTAGTCGTTGCCTCCAAGCAGCTAACTCTTATTAGACCTTGCCTCCAAGCAGCTTACTCTTATTAGACCTTGCCTCCAAGCAGCTAACTCTTATTAGTCCTTGCCTCCAAGCAGCTCACTCTTATTAGTCCTTGCCTCCAAGCAGCTCACTCTTATTAGTCCTTGCCTCCAAGCAGCTAACTCTTATTAGTCCTTGCCTCCAAGCAGCTAACTCTTATTAGTCCTTGCCTCCAAGCAGCTTCTTCTTATTAGTCCTTGCCTCCAAGCAGCTCACTCTTATTAGTCCTTGCCTCCAAGCAGCTAACTCTTATTAGTCCTTGCCTCCAAGCAGCTTACTCTTATTAGTCCTTGCCTTCAAGCAGCTAACTCTTATTAGTCCTTGCCTCCAAGCAGCTTCTTTTTATTAGTCCTTGCCTCCAAGCAGCTTCTTCTTATTAGTCCTTGCCTTCAAGCAGCTAACTCTTATTAGACCTTGCCTCCAAGCAGCTCACTCTTATTAGTCCTTGCCTCCAAGCAGCTTCTTTTTATTAGTCCTTGCCTCTAAGCAGCTTTCTCATATTAGTCCTTGCCTCCAAGCAGCTAACTCTTTATTAGTCCTTGCCTCCAAGTAGCTTCTTCTTATTAGTCCTTGCCTCCAAGCAGCTTCTTCTTATTAGATCTTCCCTCAAGCAGCTCACTCTTATTAGTCCTTGCCTCCAAGCAGCTCACTCTTATTAGACCTTGCCTCCAAGCAGCTAACTCTTTATTAGTCCTTGCCTCCAAGTAGCTTCTTCTTATTAGTCCTTGCCTCCAAGCAGCTTCTTTTTATTAGTCCTTGCCTCCAAGCAGCTTACTCTTATTAGTCCTTGCCTCCAAGTAGCTTACTCTTATTAGTCCTTGCCTCCAAGCAGCTTACTCTTATTAGTCCTTGCCTCCAATCAGCTTACTCTTATTAGTCCTTGCCTCCAAGCAGCTTACTCTTATTAGTCCTTGCCTTCAAGCAGCTTACTCTTATTAGTCCTTGCCTCCAAGCAGTTAACTCTTATTAGTCCTTGCCTCCAAGCAGCTTACTCTTTTTAGACCTTGCCTCCAAGTAGCTTACTCTTATTAGTCCTTGCCTCCAAACAACTTACTCTTATTAGTCCTTGCCTCCAAGCAGCTTACTCTTATTAGTCCTTGCCTCCAAGCAGCTAACTCTTATCAGTCCTTGCCTCCAAGCAGCTAACTCTTATCAGTCCTTGCCTCCAAGCAGCTTACTCTTATTAGTCCTTGCCTCCAATCAGCTAACTCTTATTAGTCCTTGCCTCCAAACAACTTACTCTTATTAGTCCTTGCCTTCAAGCAGCTTACTCTTATTAGTCCTTGCCTCCAAGCAGCTAACTCTTATTAGTCCTTGCCTCCAAGCAGCTTCTTCTTATTAGTCCTTGCCTCCAAGCAGCTCACTCTTATTAGTCCTTGCCTCCAAGCAGCTAACTCTTATTAGTCCTTGCCTCCAAGCAGCTTACTCTTATTAGTCCTTGCCTTCAAGCAGCTAACTCTTATTAGTCCTTGCCTCCAAGCAGCTTCTTTTTATTAGTCCTTGCCTCCAAGCAGCTTCTTCTTATTAGTCCTTGCCTTCAAGCAGCTAACTCTTATTAGACCTTGCCTCCAAGCAGCTCACTCTTATTAGTCCTTGCCTCCAAGCAGCTTCTTTTTATTAGTCCTTGCCTCTAAGCAGCTTTCTCATATTAGTCCTTGCCTCCAAGCAGCTAACTCTTTATTAGTCCTTGCCTCCAAGTAGCTTCTTCTTATTAGTCCTTGCCTCCAAGCAGCTTCTTCTTATTAGATCTTCCCTCAAGCAGCTCACTCTTATTAGTCCTTGCCTCCAAGCAGCTCACTCTTATTAGACCTTGCCTCCAAGCAGCTAACTCTTTATTAGTCCTTGCCTCCAAGTAGCTTCTTCTTATTAGTCCTTGCCTCCAAGCAGCTTCTTTTTATTAGTCCTTGCCTCCAAGCAGCTTACTCTTATTAGTCCTTGCCTCCAAGTAGCTTACTCTTATTAGTCCTTGCCTCCAAGCAGCTTACTCTTATTAGTCCTTGCCTCCAATCAGCTTACTCTTATTAGTCCTTGCCTCCAAGCAGCTTACTCTTATTAGTCCTTGCCTTCAAGCAGCTTACTCTTATTAGTCCTTGCCTCCAAGCAGTTAACTCTTATTAGTCCTTGCCTCCAAGCAGCTTACTCTTTTTAGACCTTGCCTCCAAGTAGCTTACTCTTATTAGTCCTTGCCTCCAAACAACTTACTCTTATTAGTCCTTGCCTCCAAGCAGCTTACTCTTATTAGTCCTTGCCTCCAAGCAGCTAACTCTTATCAGTCCTTGCCTCCAAGCAGCTAACTCTTATCAGTCCTTGCCTCCAAGCAGCTTACTCTTATTAGTCCTTGCCTCCAATCAGCTAACTCTTATTAGTCCTTGCCTCCAAACAACTTACTCTTATTAGTCCTTGCCTTCAAGCAGCTTACTCTTATTAGTCCTTGCCTCCAAGTAGCTTACTCTTATTAGTCCTTGCCTTCAAGCAGCTTACTCTTATTAGTCCTTGCCTCCAAGTAGCTTACTCTTATTAGTCCTTGCCTCCAAGCAGCTAACTCCTATTAGTCCTTGCCTCCAAGCAGCTTACTCTTATTAGTCCTTGCCTCCAAGTAGCTTACTCTTATTAGTCCTTGCCTCCAAACAACTTACTCTTATTAGTCCTTGCCTCCAAGCAGCTTACTCTTATTAGTCCTTGCCTCCAAGTAGCTTACTCTTATTAGTCCTAGCCTCCAAGTAGCTAACTCTTATTAGTCCTTGCCTCCAAGCAGCTAACTCTTATTAGTCCTTGCCTCCAAGCAGCTTACTCTTATTAGTCCTTGCCTCCAAGCAGCTTACTCTTATTAGTCCTTGCCTCCAAGCAGCTAACTCTTATTAGTCCTTGCCTCCAAGCAGCTTCTTCTTATTAGTCCTTGCCTCCAAGCAGCTAACTCTTATTAGTCCTTGTCTCCAAGCAGCTTACTCTTATTAGTCCTTGCCTTCAAGCAGCTTACTCTTATTTGTCCCTGCCTCCAAGCAGCTTCTTCTTATTAGTCCTTGCCTCAAAGCAGCTAACTCTTATTAGTCCTTGCCTCCAAGCAGCTTACTCTTATTAGTCCTTGCCTCCAAGCAGCTTACTCTTATTAGTCCTTGCCTCCAAGCAGCTAACTCTTATTAGTCCTTGCCTCCAAGTAGCTAACTCTTATTAGTCCTTGCCTTCAAGCAGCTTACTCTTATTAGTCCTTGCCTCCAAGCAGCTTACTCTTATTAGTCCTTGCCTCCAAGCAGCTAACTCTTATTAGTCCTTGCCTCCAAGCAGCTTCTTCTTATTAGTCCTTGCCTCCAAGCAGCCTACTCTTATTAGTCCTTGCCTCCAAGCAGCTTACTCTTATTAGTCCTTGCCTCCAAGCAGCTTACTCTTATTAGTCCTTGCCTCCAAGCAGCTAACTCTTATTAGTCCTTGCCTCCGAGCAGCTTCTTCTTATTAGTCCTTGCCTCCAAGCAGCTTACTCTTATTAGTCCTTGCCTCCAAGCAGCTTACTCTTATTAGTCCTTGCCTCCAAGCAGCTTACTCTTATTAGTCCTTGCCTCCAAGCAGCTAACTCTTATCAGTCCTTGCCTCCAAGCAGCTAACTCTTATTAGTCCTTGCCTCCAAGCTGCTTACTCTTATTAGTCCTTGCCTCCAAGCAGCTTACTCTTATTAGACCTTGCCTCCAAGCAGCTTACTCTTATTAGACCTTGCCTCCAAGCAGCTAACTCTTATTAGACCTTGCCTCCAAGCAGCTCACTCTTATTAGTCCTTGCCTCCAAGCAGCTTACTCTTATTAGTCCTTGCCTCCAAGCAGCTTACTCTTATTAGACCTTGTCTCCAAGCAGCTTACTCTTATTAGTCCTTGCCTCCAAGCAGCTCACTCTTATTAGACCTTGCCTCCAAGTAGCTAACTCTTATTAGACCTTGCCTCCAAGCAGCTCACTCTTATTAGTCCTTGCCTCCAAGCAGCTTACTCTTATTAGACCTTTCCTCCAAGCAACTTCTTCTTATTAGTCCTTGCCTCCAAGCAGCTTCTTCTTATTAGTCCTTGCCTCCAAGCAGCTAACTCTTATTAGTCCTTGCCTCCAAGCAGCTAACTCTTATTAGACCTTGCCTCCAAGCAGCTCACTCTTATTAGACCTTGCCTCCAAGCAGCTCACTCTTATTAGACCTTGCCTCCAAGCAGCTAACTCTTATTAGTCCTTGCCTCCAAGCAGCTTACTCTTATTAGACCTTTCCTCCAAGCAGCTTCTTCTTATTAGTCCTTGCCTCCAAGCAGCTTCTTCTTATTAGTCCTTGCCTCCAAGCAGCTAACTCTTATTAGTCCTTGCCTCCAAGCAGCTAACTCTTATTAGACCTTGCCTCCAAGCAGCTCACTCTTATTAGACCTTGCCTCCAAGCAGCTCACTCTTATTAGACCTTGCCTCCAAGTAGCTTACTCTTATTAGTCGTTGCCTCCAAGCAGCTCACTCTTATTAGACCTTGCTTCCAAGCAGCTAACTCTTATTAGACCTTGCCTCCAAGTAGCTTACTCTTATTAGTCCTTGCCTCCAAGCAGCTCACTCTTATTAGACCTTGCCTCCAAGTAGCTTACTCTTATTAGTCGTTGCCTCCAAGCAGCTCACTCTTATTAGACCTTGCCTCCAAGCAGCTCACTCTTATTAGACCTTGCCTCCAAGTAGCTTACTCTTATTAGTCGTTGCCTCCAAGCAGCTCACTCTTATTAGACCTTGCCTCCAAGCAGCTCACTCTTATTAGACCTTGCCTCCAAGCAGCTCACTCTTATTAGACCTTGCCTCCAAGCAGCTCACTCTTATTAGTCCTTGCCTCCAAGCAGCTCACTCTTATTAGTCGTTGCCTCCAAGCAGCTAACTCTTATTAGACCTTGCCTCCAAGCAGCTTACTCTTATTAGACCTTGCCTTCAAGCAGCTTACTCTTATTAGTCCCTGCCTCCAAGCAGCTTCTTCTTATTAGTCCTTGCCTCAAAGCAGCTAACTCTTATTAGTCCTTGCCTCCAAGCAGCTTACTCTTATTAGTCCTTGCCTCCAAGCAGCTTACTCTTATTAGTCCTTGCCTCCAAGCAGCTAACTCTTATTAGTCCTTGCCTCCAAGTAGCTAACTCTTATTAGTCCTTGCCTTCAAGCAGCTTACTCTTATTAGTCCTTACCTCCAAGCAGCTTACTCTTATTAGTCCTTGCCTCCAAGCAGCTAACTCTTATTAGTCCTTGCCTCCAAGCAGCTTCTTCTTATTAGTCCTTGCCTCCAAGCAGCCTACTCTTATTAGTCCTTGCCTCCAAGCAGCTTACTCTTATTAGTCCTTGCCTCCAAGCAGCTTACTCTTATTAGTCCTTGCCTCCAAGCAGCTAACTCTTATTAGTCCTTGCCTCCAAGCAGCTTCTTCTTATTAGTCCTTGCCTCCAAGCAACTTACTCTTATTAGTCCTTGCCTCCAAGCAGCTTACTCTTATTAGTCCTTGCCTCCAAGCAGCTTACTCTTATTAGTCCTTGCCTCCAAGCAGCTAACTCTTATCAGTCCTTGCCTCCAAGCAGCTAACTCTTATTAGTCCTTGCCTCCAAGCTGCTTACTCTTATTAGTCCTTGCCTCCAAGCAGCTTACTCTTATTAGAACTTGCCTCCAAGCAGCTTACTCTTATTAGACCTTGCCTCCAAGCAGCTAACTCTTATTAGACCTTGCCTCCAAGCAGCTCACTCTTATTAGACCTTGCCTCCAAGTAGCTAACTCTTATTAGACCTTGCCTCCAAGCAGCTCACTCTTATTAGACCTTGCCTCCAAGCAGCTCACTCTTATTAGACCTTGCCTCCAAGTAGCTAACGCTTATTAGTCCTTGCCTCCAAGCAGCTCACTCTTATTAGTCGTTGCCTCCAAGCAGCTAACTCTTATTAGACCTTGCCTCCAAGCAGCTTACTCTTATTAGACCTTGCCTCCAAGCAGCTTACTCTTATTAGTCCTTGCCTCCAAGCAGCTCACTCTTATTAGTCCTTGCCTCCAAGCAGCTTCTTCTTATTAGTCCTTGCCTCCAAGCAGCTCACTCTTATTAGTCCTTGCCTCCAAGCAGCTAACTCTTATTAGTCCTTGCCTCCAAGCAGCTTACTCTTATTAGTCCTTGCCTTCAAGCAGCTAACTCTTATTAGTCCTTGCCTCCAAGCAGCTTCTCTTTATTAGTCCTTGCCTCCAAGCAGCTTCTTCTTATTAGTCCTTGCCTTCAAGCAGCTAACTCTTATTAGACCTTGCCTCCAAGCAGCTCACTCTTATTAGTCCTTGAATCCAAGCAGCTTCTTTTTATTAGTCCTTGCCTCTAAGCAGCTTTCTCATATTAGTCCTTGCCTCCAAGCAGCTAACTCTTTATTAGTCCTTGCCTCCAAGTAGCTTCTTCTTTTTAGTTCTTGCCTCCAAGCAGCTTCTTCTTATTAGATCTTCCCTCAAGCAGCTCACTCTTATTAGTCCTTGCCTCCAAGCAGCTCACTCTTATTAGACCTTGCCTCCAAGCAGCTAACTCTTTATTAGTCCTTGCCTCCAAGTAGCTTCTTCTTATTAGTCCTTGCCTCCAAGCAGCTTCTTTTTATTAGTCCTTGCCTCCAAGCAGCTTACTCTTATTAGTCCTTGCCTCCAAGTAGCTTACTCTTATTAGTCCTTGCCTCCAAGCAGCTTACTCTTATTAGTCCTTGCCTCCAATCAGCTAACTCTTATTAGTCCTTGCCTCCAAACAACTTACTCTTATTAGTCCTTGCCTCCAAGCAGCTTACTCTTATTAGTCCTTGCCTTCAAGCAGCTTACTCTTATTAGTCCTTGCCTCCAAGCAGTTAACTCTTATTAGTCCTTGCCTCCAAGCAGCTTACTCTTTTTAGACCTTGCCTCCAAGTAGCTTACTCTTATTAGTCCTTGCCTCCAAACAACTTACTCTTATTAGTCCTTGCCTCCAAGCAGCTTACTCTTATTAGTCCTTGCCTCCAAGCAGCTTACTCTTATTAGTCCTTGCCTCCAAGTAGCTTACTCTTATTAGTCCTTGCCTCCAAGCAGCTTACTCTTATTAGTCCTTGCCTCCAATCAGCTAACTCTTATTAGTCCTTGCCTCCAAACAACTTACTCTTATTAGTCCTTGCCTCCAAGCAGCTTACTCTTATTAGTCCTTGCCTTCAAGCAGCTTACTCTTATTAGTCCTTGCCTCCAAGCAGTTAACTCTTATTAGTCCTTGCCTCCAAGCAGCTTACTCTTTTTAGACCTTGCCTCCAAGTAGCTTACTCTTATTAGTCCTTGCCTCCAAACAACTTACTCTTATTAGTCCTTGCCTCCAAGCAGCTTACTCTTATTAGTCCTTGCCTCCAAGCAGCTAACTCTTATCAGTCCTTGCCTCCAAGCAGCTAACTCTTATCAGTCCTTGCCTCCAAGCAGCTTACTCTTATTAGTCCTTGCCTCCAATCAGCTAACTCTTATTAGTCCTTGCCTCCAAACAACTTACTCTTATTAGTCCTTGCCTCCAAGCAGCTTACTCTTATTAGTCCTTGCCTCCAAGCAGCTTACTCTTATTAGTCCTTGCCTCCAAGCAGCTTACTCTTATTAGTCCTTGCCTCCAAGCAGCTTACTCTTATTAGTCCTTGCCTCCAATCAGCTAACTCTTATTAGTCCTTGCCTCCAAACAACTTACTCTTATTAGTCCTTGCCTCCAAGCAGCTTCTTCTTATTAGTCCTTGCCTCCAAGCAGCTTACTCTTATTAGTCCTTGCCTCCAAGCAGCTTACTCTTATTAGTCCTTGCCTCCAAGCAGCTTACTCTTATTAGTCCTTGCCTCCAATCAGCTAACTCTTATTTGTCCTTGCCTCCAAACAACTTACTCTTATTAGTCCTTGCCTCCAAGCAGCTTACTCTTATTAGTCCTTGCCTTCAAGCAGCTTACTCTTATTAGTCCTTGCCTCCAAGCAGTTAACTCTTATTAGTCCTTGCCTCCAAGCAGCTTACTCTTTTTAGACCTTGCCTCCAAGTAGCTTACTCTTATTAGTCCTTGCCTCCAAACAACTTACTCTTATTAGTCCTTGCCTCCAAGCAGCTTACTCTTATTAGTCCTTGCCTCCAAGCAGCTAACTCTTATCAGTCCTTGCCTCTAAGCAGCTAACTCTTATCAGTCCTTGCCTCCAAGCAGATTACTCTTATTAGTCCTTGCCTCCAATCAGCTAACTCTTATTAGTCCTTGTCTCCAAACAACTTACTCTTATTAGTCCTTGCCTTCAAGCATCTTACTCTTATTAGTCCTTGCCTCCAAGTAGCTTACTCTTATTAGTCCTTGCCTTCAAGCAGCTTACTCTTATTAGTCCTTGCCTCCAAGTAGCTTACTCTTATTAGTCCTTGCCTCCAAGCAGCTTACTCTTATTAGTCCTTGCCTCCAAGCAGCTAACTCCTATTAGTCCTTGCCTCCAAGCAGCTTACTCTTATTAGTCCTTGCCTCCAAGTAGCTTACTCTTATTAGTCCTTGCCTCCAAACAACTTACTCTTATTAGTCCTTGCCTCCAAGTAGCTTACTCTTATTAGTCCTTGCCTCCAAGCAGCTTACTCTTATTAGTCCTTGCCTCCAAGCAGCTTACTCTTATTAGTCCTTGCCTCCAAGTAGCTTACTCTTATTAGTCCTTGCCTCCAAGTAGCTAACTCTTATTAGTCCTTGCCTCCAAGCAGCTAACTCTTATTAGTCCTTGCCTCCAAGCAGCTTACTCTTATTAGTCCTTGCCTCCAAGCAGCTTACTCTTATTAGTCCTTGCCTCCAAGCAGCTAACTCTTATTAGTCCTTGCCTCCAAGCAGCTTCTTCTTATTAGTCCTTGCCTCCAAGCAGCTAACTCTTATTAGTCCTTGCCTCCAAGCAGCTTATTCTTATTAGTCCTTGCCTTCAAGCAGCTTACTCTTATTAGTCCCTGCCTCCAAGCAGCTTCTTCTTATTAGTCCTTGCCTCAAAGCAGCTTACTCTTATTAGTCCTTGCCTCCAAGCAGCTTACTCTTATTAGTCCTTGCCTCCAAGCAGCTTACTCTTATTAGTCCTTGCCTCCAAGCAGCTAACTCTTATTAGTCCTTGCCTCCAAGTAGCTAACTCTTATTAGTCCTTGCCTTCAAGCAGCTTACTCTTATTAGTCCTTGCCTCCAAGCAGCTTACTCTTATTAGTCCTTGCCTCCAAGCAGCTAACTCTTATTAGTCCTTGCCTCCAAGCAGCCTACTCTTATTAGTCCTTGCCTCCAAGCAGCCTACTCTTATTAGTCCTTGCCTCCAAGCAGCTTACTCTTATTAGTCCTTGCCTCCAAGCAGCTTACTCTTATTAGTCCTTGCCTCCAAGCAGCTAACTCTTATTAGTCCTTGCCTCCAAGCAGCTTCTTCTTATTAGTCCTTGCCTCCAAGCAGCTTACTCTTATTAGTCCTTGCCTCCAAGCAGCTTACTCTTATCAGTCCTTGCCTCCAAGCAGCTTACTCTTATTAGTCCTTGCCTCCAAGCAGCTAACTCTTATCAGTCCTTGCCTCCAAGCAGCTCACTCTTATTAGTCCTTGCCTCCAAGCAGCTTACTCTTATTAGTCCTTGCCTCCAAGCAGCTTACTCTTATTAGACCTTGTCTCCAAGCAGCTTACTCTTATTAGTCCTTGCCTCCAAGCAGCTTACTCTTATTAGACCTTGCCTCCAAGCAGCTAACTCTTATTAGTCCTTGCCTCCAAGCAGCTTACTCTTATTAGACCTTGCCTCCAAGCAGCTTCTTCTTATTAGTCCTTGCCTCCAAGCAGCTTCTTCTTATTAGTCCTTGCCTCCAAGCAGCTAACTCTTATTAGTCCTTGCCTCCAATCAGCTAACTCTTATTAGACCTTGCCTCCAAGCAGCTCACTCTTATTAGACCTTGCCTCCAAGCAGCTCACTCTTATTAGACCTTGCCTCCAAGCAGCTCACTCTTATTAGACCTTGCCTCCAAGTAGCTTACTCTTATTAGTCGTTGCCTCCAAGCAGCTAACTCTTATTAGACCTTGCCTCCAAGTAGCTTACTCTTATTAGTCCTTGCCTCCAAGCAGCTAACTCCTATTAGTCCTTGCCTCCAAGCAGCTTACTCTTATTAGTCCTTGCCTCCAAGTAGCTTACTCTTATTAGTCCTTGCCTCCAAACAACTTACTCTTATTAGTCCTTGCCTCCAAGTAGCTTACTCTTATTAGTCCTTGCCTCCAAGCAGCTTACTCTTATTAGTCCTTGCCTCCAAGCAGCTTACTCTTATTAGTCCTTGCCTCCAAGTAGCTTACTCTTATTAGTCCTTGCCTCCAAGCAGCTTACTCTTATTAGTCCTTGCCTCCAAGCAGCTAACTCTTATTAGTCCTTGCCTCCAAGTAGCTAACTCTTATTAGTCCTTGCCTTCAAGCAGCTTACTCTTATTAGTCCTTGCCTCCAAGCAGCTTACTCTTATTAGTCCTTGCCTCCAAGCAGCTAACTCTTATTAGTCCTTGCCTTCAAGCAGCTTACTCCTATTAGTCCCTGCCTCCAAGCAGCTTCTTCTTATTAGTCCTTGCCTCAAAGCAGCTAACTCTTATTAGTCCTTGCCTCCAAGCAGCTTACTCTTATTAGTCCTTGCCTCCAAGCAGCTTACTCTTATTAGTCCTTGCCTCCAAGCAGCTAACTCTTATTAGTCCTTGCCTCCAAGTAGCTAACTCTTATTAGTCCTTGCCTTCAAGCAGCTTACTCTTATTAGTCCTTGCCTCCAAGCAGCTTACTCTTATTAGTCCTTGCCTCCAAGCAGCTAACTCTTATTAGTCCTTGCCTCCAAGCAGCTTCTTCTTATTAGTCCTTGCCTCCAAGCAGCCTACTCTTATTAGTCCTTGCCTCCAAGCAGCCTACTCTTATTAGTCCTTGCCTCCAAGCAGCTTACTCTTATTAGTCCTTGCCTCCAAGCAGCTAACTCTTATTAGTCCTTGCCTCCAAGCAGCTTCTTCTTATTAGTCCTTGCCTCCAAGCAGCTTACTCTTATTAGTCCTTGCCTCCAAGCAGCTTACTCTTATCAGTCCTTGCCTCCAAGCAGCTTACTCTTATTAGTCCTTGCCTCCAAGCAGCTAACTCTTATCAGTCCTTGCCTCCAAGCAGCTAACTCTTATTAGTCCTTGCCTCCAAGCTGCTTACTCTTATTAGTCCTTCCCTCCAAGCAGCTTACTCTTATTAGACCTTGCCTCCAAGCAGCTTACTCTTATTAGACCTTGCCTCCAAGCAGCTAACTCTTATTAGACCTTGCCTCCAAGCAGCTCACTCTTATTAGTCCTTGCCTCCAAGCAGCTTACTCTTATTAGTCCTTGCCTCCAAGCAGCTTACTCTTATTAGACCTTGTCTCCAAGCAGCTTACTCTTATTAGTCCTTGCCTCCAAGCAGCTTACTCTTATTAGACCTTGCCTCCAAGCAGCTAACTCTTATTAGTCCTTGCCTCCAAGCAGCTTACTCTTATTAGACCTTGCCTCCAAGCAGCTTCTTCTTATTAGTCCTTGCCTCCAAGCAGCTTCTTCTTATTAGTCCTTGCCTCCAAGCAGCTAACTCTTATTAGTCCTTGCCTCCAATCAGCTAACTCTTATTAGACCTTGCCTCCAAGCAGCTCACTCTTATTAGACCTTGCCTCCAAGCAGCTCACTCTTATCAGTCCTTGCCTCCAAGTAGCTTACTCTTATTAGTCGTTGCCTCCAAGCAGCTAACTCTTATTAGACCTTGCCTCCAAGTAGCTTACTCTTATTAGTCCTTGCCTCCAAGCAGCTCACTCTTATTAGACCTTGCCTCCAAGTAGCTTACTCTTATTAGTCGTTGCCTCCAAGCAGCTCACTCTTATTAGACCTTGCCTCCAAGTAGCTTACTCTTATTAGTCCTTGCCTTCAAGCAGCTTACTCTTATTAGTCCCTGCCTCCAAGCAGCTTCTTCTTATTAGTCCTTGCCTCAAAGCAGCTAACTCTTATTAGTCCTTGCCTCCAAGCAGCTTACTCTTATTAGTCCTTGCCTCCAAGCAGCTTACTCTTATTAGTCCTTGCCTCCAAGCAGCTAACTCTTATTAGTCCTTGCCTCCAAGTAGCTAACTCTTATTAGTCCTTGCCTTCAAGCAGCTTACTCTTATTAGTCCTTGCCTCCAAGCAGCTTACTCTTATTAGTCCTTGCCTCCAAGCAGCTAACTCTTATTAGTCCTTGCCTCCAAGCAGCTTACTCTTATTAGTCCTTGCCTCCAAGCAGCTTACTCTTATTAGTCCTTGCCTCCAAGCAGCTAACTCTTATTAGTCCTTGCCTCCAAGCAGCTAACTCTTATTAGTCCTTGCCTCCAAGTAGCTAACTCTTATTAGTCCTTGCCTTCAAGCAGCTTACTCTTATTAGTCCTTGCCTCCAAGCAGCTTACTCTTATTAGTCCTTGCCTCCAAGCAGCTAACTCTTATTAGTCCCTGCCTTCAAGCAGCTTACTCTTATTAGTCCTTGCCTCCAAGCAGCTTCTTCTTATTAGTCCTTGCCTCCAAGTAGCTTACTCTTATTAGTCCCTGCCTCCAAGCAGCTTACTCTTATTAGTCCTTGCCTCCAAGCAGCTTCTTCTTATTAGTCCTTGCCTCCAAGCAGCTAACTCTTATTAGTCCTTGCCTCCAAGCAGCTTACTCTTATTAGTCCTTGCCTTCAAGCAGCTTACTCTTATTAGTCCCTGCCTCCAAGCAGCTTCTTCTTATTAGTCCTTGCCTCAAAGCAGCTAACTCTTATTAGTCCTTGCCTCCAAGCAGCTTACTCTTATTAGTCCTTGCCTCCAAGCAGCTTACTCTTATTAGTCCTTGCCTCCAAGCAGCTAACTCTTATTAGTCCTTGCCTCCAAGTAGCTAACTCTTATTAGTCCTTGCCTTCAAGCAGCTTACTCTTATTAGTCCTTGCCTCCAAGCAGCTTACTCTTATTAGTCCTTGCCTCCAAGCAGCTAACTCTTATTAGTCCTTGCCTCCAAGCAGCTTCTTCTTATTAGTCCTTGCCTCCAAGCAGCCTACTCTTATTAGTCCTTGCCTCCAAGCAGCTTACTCTTATTAGTCCTTGCCTCCAAGCAGCTTACTCTTATTAGTCCTTGCCTCCAAGCAGCTAACTCTTATTAGTCCTTGCCTCCAAGCAGCTTCTTCTTATTAGTCCTTGCCTCCAAGCAACTTACTCTTATTAGTCCTTGCCTCCAAGCAGCTTACTCTTATTAGTCCTTGCCTCCAAGCAGCTTACTCTTATTAGTCCTTGCCTCCAAGCAGCTAACTCTTATCAGTCCTTGCCTCCAAGCAGCTAACTCTTATTAGTCCTTGCCTCCAAGCTGCTTACTCTTATTAGTCCTTGCCTCCAAGCAGCTTACTCTTATTAGACCTTGCCTCCAAGCAGCTTACTCTTATTAGACCTTGCCTCCAAGCAGCTAACTCTTATTAGACCTTGCCTCCAAGCAGCTCACTCTTATTAGTCCTTGCCTCCAAGCAGCTTACTCATATTAGTCCTTGCCTCCAAGCAGCTTACTCTTATTAGACCTTGTCTCCAAGCAGCTTACTCTTATTAGTCCTTGCCTCCAAGCAGCTTACTCTTATTAGACCTTGCCTCCAAGCAGCTAACTCTTATTAGTCCTTGCCTCCAAGCAGCTTACTCTTATTAGACCTTGCCTCCAAGCAGCTTCTTCTTATTAGTCCTTGCCTCCAAGCAGCTTCTTCTTATTAGTCCTTGCCTCCAAGCAGCTAACTCTTATTAGTCCTTGCCTCCAAGCAGCTAACTCTTATTAGACCTTGCCTCCAAGCAGCTCACTCTTATTAGACCTTGCCTCCAAGCAGCTCACTCTTATTAGTCCTTGCCTCCAAGTAGCTAACTCTTATTAGACCTTGCCTCCAAGTAGCTAACTCTTATTAGACCTTGCCTCCAAGTAGCTAACTCTTATTAGTCGTTGCCTCCAAGCAGCTCACTCTTATTAGACCTTGCCTCCAAGTAGCTTACTCTTATTAGTCCTTGCCTCCAAGCAGCTCACTCTTATTAGACCTTGCCTCCAAGTAGCTTACTCTTATTAGTCGTTGCCTCCAAGCAGCTCACTCTTATTAGACCTTGCCTCCAAGCAGCTCACTCTTATTAGACCTTGCCTCCAAGCAGCTCACTCTTATTAGACCTTGCCTCCAAGTAGCTAACTCTTATTAGTCCTTGCCTCCAAGCAGCTCACTCTTATTAGTCGTTGCCTCCAAGCAGCTAACTCTTATTAGACCTTGCCTCCAAGCAGCTTACTCTTATTAGACCTTGCCTCCAAGCAGCTAACTCTTATTAGTCCTTGCCTCCAAGCAGCTCACTCTTATTAGTCCTTGCCTCCAAGCAGCTCACTCTTATTAGTCCTTGCCTCCAAGCAGCTAACTCTTATTAGTCCTTGCCTCCAAGCAGCTTACTCTTATTAGTCCTTGCCTTCAAGCAGCTTACTCTTATTAGACCTTGCCTCCAAGCAGCTTACTCTTATTAGTCCTTGCCTCCAAGCAGCTCACTCTTATTAGTCGTTGCCTCCAAGCAGCTAACTCTTATTAGACCTTGCCTCCAAGCAGCTTACTCTTATTAGACCTTGCCTCCAAGCAGCTAACTCTTATTAGTCCTTGCCTCCAAGCAGCTCACTCTTATTAGTCCTTGCCTCCAAGCAGCTCACTCTTATTAGTCCTTGCCTCCAAGCAGCTAACTCTTATTAGTCCTTGCCTCCAAGCAGCTAACTCTTATTAGTCCTTGCCTCCAAGCAGCTTCTTCTTATTAGTCCTTGCCTCCAAGCAGCTCACTCTTATTAGTCCTTGCCTCCAAGCAGCTAACTCTTATTAGTCCTTGCCTCCAAGCAGCTTACTCTTATTAGTCCTTGCCTTCAAGCAGCTAACTCTTATTAGTCCTTGCCTCCAAGCAGCTTCTTTTTATTAGTCCTTGCCTCCAAGCAGCTTCTTCTTATTAGTCCTTGCCTTCAAGCAGCTAACTCTTATTAGACATTGCCTCCAAGCAGCTCACTCTTATTAGTCCTTGCCTCCAAGCAGCTTCTTTTTATTAGTCCTTGCCTCTAAGCAGCTTTCTCATATTAGTCCTTGCCTCCAAGCAGCTAACTCTTTATTAGTCCTTGCCTCCAAGTAGCTTCTTCTTATTAGTCCTTGCCTCCAAGCAGCTTCTTCTTATTAGATCTTCCCTCAAGCAGCTCACTCTTATTAGTCCTTGCCTCCAAGCAGCTCACTCTTATTAGACCTTGCCTCCAAGCAGCTAACTCTTTATTAGTCCTTGCCTCCAAGTAGCTTCTTCTTATTAGTCCTTGCCTCCAAGCAGCTTCTTTTTATTAGTCCTTGCCACCAAGCAGCTTACTCTTATTAGTTCTTGCCTCCAAGTAGCTTACTCTTATTAGTCCTTGCCTCCAAGCAGCTTACTCTTATTAGTCCTTGCCTCCAATCAGCTTACTCTTATTAGTCCTTGCCTCCAAGCAGCTTACTCTTATTAGTCCTTGCCTTCAAGCAGCTTACTCTTATTAGTCCTTGCCTCCAAGCAGTTAACTCTTATTAGTCCTTGCCTCCAAGCAGCTTACTCTTTTTAGACCTTGCCTCCAAGTAGCTTACTCTTATTAGTCCTTGCCTCCAAACAACTTACTCTTATTAGTCCTTGCCTCCAAGCAGCTTACTCTTATTAGTCCTTGCCTCCAAGCAGCTAACTCTTATCAGTCCTTGCCTCCAAGCAGCTAACTCTTATCAGTCCTTGCCTCCAAGCAGCTTACTCTTATTAGTCCTTGCCTCCAATCAGCTAACTCTTATTAGTCCTTGCCTCCAAAAAACTTACTCTTATTAGTCCTTGCCTCCAAGCAGCTTACTCTTATTAGTCCTTGCCTCCAAGCAGCTTACTCTTATTAGTCCTTGCCTCCAAGCAGCTTACTCTTATTAGTCCTTGCCTCCAAGCAGCTTACTCTTATTAGTCCTTGCCTCCAATCAGCTAACTCTTATTAGTCCTTGCCTCCAAACAACTTACTCTTATTAGTCCTTGCCTCCAAGCAGCTTCTTCTTATTAGTCCTTGCCTCCAAGCAGCTTACTCTTATTAGTCCTTGCCTCCAAGCAGCTTACTCTTATTAGTCCTTGCCTCCAAGCAGCTTACTCTTATTAGTCCTTGCCTCCAATCAGCTAACTCTTATTAGTCCTTGCCTCCAAACAACTTACTCTTATTAGTCCTTGCCTCCAAGCAGCTTACTCTTATTAGTCCTTGCCTTCAAGCAGCTTACTCTTATTAGTCCTTGCCTCCAAGCAGTTAACTCTTATTAGTCCTTGCCTCCAAGCAGCTTACTCTTTTTAGACCTTGCCTCCAAGTAGCTTACTCTTATTAGTCCTTGCCTCCAAACAACTTACTCTTATTAGTCCTTGCCTCCAAGCAGCTTACTCTTATTAGTCCTTGCCTCCAAGCAGCTAACTCTTATCAGTCCTTGCCTCTAAGCAGCTAACTCTTATCAGTCCTTGCCTCCAAGCAGCTTACTCTTATTAGTCTTTGCCTCCAATCAGCTAACTCTTATTAGTCCTTGTCTCCAAACAACTTACTCTTATTAGTCCTTGCCTTCAAGCATCTTACTCTTATTAGTCCTTGCCTCCAAGTAGCTTACTCTTATTAGTCCTTGCCTTCAAGCAGCTTACTCTTATTAGTCCTTGCCTCCAAGTAGCTTACTCTTATTAGTCCTTGCCTCCAAGCAGCTTACTCTTATTAGTCCTTGCCTCCAAGCAGCTAACTCCTATTAGTCCTTGCCTCCAAGCAGCTTACTCTTATTAGTCCTTGCCTCCACGTAGCTTACTCTTATTAGTCCTTGCCTCCAAACAACTTACTCTTATTAGTCCTTGCCTCCAAGTAGCTTACTCTTATTAGTCCTTGCCTCCAAGCAGCTTACTCTTATTAGTCCTTGCCTCCAAGCAGCTTACTCTTATTAGTCCTTGCCTCCAAGTAGCTTACTCTTATTAGTCCTTGCCTCCAAGTAGCTAACTCTTATTAGTCCTTGCCTCCAAGCAGCTAACTCTTATTAGTCCTTGCCTCCAAGCAGCTTACTCTTATTAGTCCTTGCCTCCAAGCAGCTTACTCTTATTAGTCCTTGCCTCCAAGCAGCTAACTCTTATTAGTCCTTGCCTCCAAGCAGCTTCTTCTTATTAGTCCTTGCCTCCAAGCAGCTAACTCTTATTAGTCCTTGCCTCCAAGCAGCTTACTCTTATTAGTCCTTGCCTTCAAGCAGCTTACTCTTATTAGTCCCTGCCTCCAAGCAGCTTCTTCTTATTAGTCCTTGCCTCAAAGCAGCTAACTCTTATTAGTCCTTGCCTCCAAGCAGCTTACTCTTATTAGTCCTTGCCTCCAAGCAGCTTACTCTTATTAGTCCTTGCCTCCAAGCAGCTAACTCTTATTAGTCCTTGCCTCCAAGTAGCTAACTCTTATTAGTCCTTGCCTTCAAGCAGCTTACTCTTATTAGTCCTTGCCTCCAAGCAGCTTACTCTTATTAGTCCTTGCCTCCAAGCAGCTAACTCTTATTAGTCCTTGCCTCCAAGCAGCCTACTCTTATTAGTCCTTGCCTCCAAGCAGCCTACTCTTATTAGTCCTTGCCTCCAAGCAGCTTACTCTTATTAGTCCTTGCCTCCAAGCAGCTTACTCTTATTAGTCCTTGCCTCCAAGCAGCTAACTCTTATTAGTCCTTGCCTCCAAGCAGCTTCTTCTTATTAGTCCTTGCCTCCAAGCAGCTTACTCTTATTAGTCCTTGCCTCCAAGCAGCTTACTCTTATCAGTCCTTGCCTCCAAGCAGCTTACTCTTATTAGTCCTTGCCTCCAAGCAGCTTACTCTTATTAGACCTTGCCTCCAAGCAGCTTACTCTTATCAGTCCTTGCCTCCAAGCAGCTAACTCTTATTAGTCCTTGCCTCCAAGCAGCTAACTCTTATTAGTCCTTGCCTCCAAGCAGCTTACTCTTATTAGTCCTTGCCTCCAAGCAGCTAACTCTTATTAGACCTTGCCTCCAAGCAGCTCACTCTTATTAGTCCTTGCCTCCAAGCAGCTTACTCTTATTAGTCCTTGCCTCCAAGCAGCTTACTCTTATTAGACCTTGCCTCCAAGCAGCTAACTCTTATTAGTCCTTGCCTCCAAGCAGCTTACTCTTATTAGACCTTGCCTCCAAGCAGCTTCTTCTTATTAGTCCTTGCCTCCAAGCAGCTTACTCTTATTAGTCCTTGCCTCCAAGCAGCTTACTCTTATCAGTCCTTGCCTCCAAGCAGCTTACTCTTATTAGTCCTTGCCTCCAAGCAGCTTACTCTTATTAGACCTTGCCTCCAAGCAGCTTACTCTTATCAGTCCTTGCCTCCAAGCAGCTAACTCTTATTAGTCCTTGCCTCCAAGCTGCTTACTCTTATTAGTCCTTGCCTCCAAGCAGCTTACTCTTATTAGACCTTGCCTCCAAGCAGCTTACTCTTATTAGACCTTGCCTCCAAGCAGCTAACTCTTATTAGACCTTGCCTCCAAGCAGCTCACTCTTATTAGTCCTTGCCTCCAAGCAGCTTACTCTTATTAGTCCTTGCCTCCAAGCAGCTTACTCTTATTAGACCTTGCCTCCAAGCAGCTAACTCTTATTAGTCCTTGCCTCCAAGCAGCTTACTCTTATTAGACCTTGCCTCCAAGCAGCTTCTTCTTATTAGTCCTTGCCTCCAAGCAGCTAACTCTTATTAGTCCTTGCCTCCAATCAGCTAACTCTTATTAGACCTTGCCTCCAAGCAGCTCACTCTTATTAGACCTTGCCTCCAAGCAGCTCACTCTTATTAGACCTTGCCTCCAAGCAGCTCACTCTTATTAGACCTTGCCTCCAAGTAGCTTACTCTTATTAGTCGTTGCCTCCAAGCAGCTAACTCTTATTAGACCTTGCCTCCAAGTAGCTTACTCTTATTAGTCCTTGCCTCCAAGCAGCTAACTCCTATTAGTCCTTGCCTCCAAGCAGCTTACTCTTATTAGTCCTTGCCTCCAAGTAGCTTACTCTTATTAGTCCTTGCCTCCAAACAACTTACTCTTATTAGTCCTTGCCTCCAAGTAGCTTACTCTTATTAGTCCTTGCCTCCAAGCAGCTTACTCTTATTAGTCCTTGCCTCCAAGCAGCTTACTCTTATTAGTCCTTGCCTCCAAGTAGCTTACTCTTATTAGTCCTTGCCTCCAAGCAGCTTACTCTTATTAGTCCTTGCCTCCAAGCAGCTAACTCTTATTAGTCCTTGCCTCCAAGTAGCTAACTCTTATTAGTCCTTGCCTTCAAGCAGCTTACTCTTATTAGTCCTTGCCTCCAAGCAGCTTACTCTTATTAGTCCTTGCCTCCAAGCAGCTAACTCTTATTAGTCCTTGCCTTCAAGCAGCTTACTCTTATTAGTCCCTGCCTCCAAGCAGCTTCTTCTTATTAGTCCTTGCCTCAAAGCAGCTAACTCTTATTAGTCCTTGCCTCCAAGCAGCTTACTCTTATTAGTCCTTGCCTCCAAGCAGCTTACTCTTATTAGTCCTTGCCTCCAAGCAGCTAACTCTTATTAGTCCTTGCCTCCAAGTAGCTAACTCTTATTAGTCCTTGCCTTCAAGCAGCTTACTCTTATTAGTCCTTGCCTCCAAGCAGCTTACTCTTATTAGTCCTTGCCTCCAAGCAGCTTACTCTTATTAGTCCTTGCCTCCAAGCAGCTAACTCTTATTAGTCCTTGCCTCCAAGCAGCTTCTTCTTATTAGTCCTTGCCTCCAAGCAGCCTACTCTTATTAGTCCTTGCCTCCAAGCAGCCTACTCTTATTAGTCCTTGCCTCCAAGCAGCTTACTCTTATTAGTCCTTGCCTCCAAGCAGCTAACTCTTATTAGTCCTTGCCTCCAAGCAGCTTCTTCTTATTAGTCCTTGCCTCCAAGCAGCTTACTCTTATTAGTCCTTGCCTCCAAGCAGCTTACTCTTATCAGTCCTTGCCTCCAAGCAGCTTACTCTTATTAGTCCTTGCCTCCAAGCAGCTAACTCTTATCAGTCCTTGCCTCCAAGCAGCTAACTCTTATTAGTCCTTGCCTCCAAGCTGCTTACTCTTATTAGTCCTTGCCTCCAAGCAGCTTACTCTTATTAGACCTTGCCTCCAAGCAGCTTACTCTTATTAGACCTTGCCTCCAAGCAGCTAACTCTTATTAGACCTTGCCTCCAAGCAGCTCACTCTTATTAGTCCTTGCCTCCAAGCAGCTTACTCTTATTAGTCCTTGCCTCCAAGCAGCTTACTCTTATTAGACCTTGTCTCCAAGCAGCTTACTCTTATTAGTCCTTGCCTCCAAGCAGCTTACTCTTATTAGACCTTGCCTCCAAGCAGCTAACTCTTATTAGTCCTTGCCTCCAAGCAGCTTACTCTTATTAGACCTTGCCTCCAAGCAGCTTCTTCTTATTAGTCCTTGCCTCCAAGCAGCTTCTTCTTATTAGTCCTTGCCTCCAAGCAGCTAACTCTTATTAGTCCTTGCCTCCAATCAGCTAACTCTTATTAGACCTTGCCTCCAAGCAGCTCACTCTTATTAGACCTTGCCTCCAAGCAGCTCACTCTTATTAGACCTTGCCTCCAAGTAGCTTACTCTTATTAGTCGTTGCCTCCAAGCAGCTCACTCTTATTAGACCTTGCCTCCAAGCAGCTAACTCTTATTAGACCTTGCCTCCAAGTAGCTTACTCTTATTAGTCCTTGCCTCCAAGCAGCTCACTCTTATTAGACCTTGCCTCCAAGTAGCTTACTCTTATTAGTCGTTGCCTCCAAGCAGCTCACTCTTATTAGACCTTGCCTCCAAGCAGCTCACTCTTATTAGACCTTGCCTCCAAGTAGCTAACTCTTATTAGTCCTTGCCTCCAAGCAGCTCACTGTTATTAGTCGTTGCCTCCAAGCAGCTAACTCTTATTAGACCTTGCCTCCAAGCAGCTTACTCTTATTAGACCTTGCCTCCAAGCAGCTAACTCTTATTAGTCCTTGCCTCCAAGCAGCTCACTCTTATTAGTCCTTGCCTCCAAGCAGCTTCTTCTTATTAGTCCTTGCCTCCAAGCAGCTCACTCTTATTAGTCCTTGCCTCCAAGCAGCTAACTCTTATTAGTCCTTGCCTCCAAGCAGCTTACTCTTATTAGTCCTTGCCTTCAAGCAGCTAACTCTTATTAGTCCTTGCCTCCAAGCAGCTTCTTTTTATTAGTCCTTGCCTCCAAGTAGCTTACTCTTATTAGTCGTTGCCTCCAAGCAGCTAACTCTTATTAGACCTTGCCTCCAAGTAGCTTACTCTTATTAGTCCTTGCCTCCAAGCAGCTCACTCTTATTAGACCTTGCCTCCAAGTAGCTTACTCTTATTAGTCGTTGCCTCCAAGCAGCTCACTCTTATTAGACCTTGCCTCCAAGCAGCTCACTCTTATTAGACCTTGCCTCCAAGTAGCTAACTCTTATTAGTCCTTGCCTCCAAGCAGCTCACTGTTATTAGTCGTTGCCTCCAAGCAGCTAACTCTTATTAGACCTTGCCTCCAAGCAGCTTACTCTTATTAGACCTTGCCTCCAAGCAGCTAACTCTTATTAGTCCTTGCCTCCAAGCAGCTCACTCTTATTAGTCCTTGCCTCCAAGCAGCTTCTTCTTATTAGTCCTTGCCTCCAAGCAGCTCACTCTTATTAGTCCTTGCCTCCAAGCAGCTAACTCTTATTAGTCCTTGCCTCCAAGCAGCTTACTCTTATTAGTCCTTGCCTTCAAGCAGCTAACTCTTATTAGTCCTTGCCTCCAAGCAGCTTCTTTTTATTAGTCCTTGCCTCCAAGCAGCTTATTCTTATTAGTCCTTGCCTTCCAGCAGCTAACTCTTATTAGACCTTGCCTCCAAGCAGCTCACTCTTATTAGTCCTTGCCTCCAAGCAGCTTCTTTTTATTAGTCCTTGCCTCTAAGCAGCTTTCTCATATTAGTCCTTGCCTCCAAGCAGCTAACTCTTTATTAGTCCTTGCCTCCAAGTAGCTTCTTCTTATTAGTCCTTGCCTCCAAGCAGCTTCTTCTTATTAGATCTTCCCTCAAGCAGCTCACTCTTATTAGTCGTTGCCTCCAAGCAGCTCACTCTTATTAGACCTTGCCTCCAAGCAGCTCACTCTTATTAGACCTTGCCTCCAAGCAGCTCACTCTTATTAGACCTTGCCTCCAAGTAGCTAACTCTTATTAGTCCTTGCCTCCAAGCAGCTCACTCTTATTAGTCGTTGCCTCCAAGCAGCTAACTCTTATTAGACCTTGCCTCCAAGCAGCTTACTCTTATTAGACCTTGCCTCCAAGCAGCTAACTCTTATTAGTCCTTGCCTCCAAGCAGCTCACTCTTATTAGTCCTTGCCTCCAAGCAGCTCACTCTTATTAGTCCTTGCCTCCAAGCAGCTAACTCTTATTAGTCCTTGCCTCCAAGCAGCTTACTCTTATTAGTCCTTGCCTTCAAGCAGCTTACTCTTATTAGACCTTGCCTCCAAGCAGCTTACTCTTATTAGTCCTTGCCTCCAAGCAGCTCACTCTTATTAGTCGTTGCCTCCAAGCAGCTAACTCTTATTAGACCTTGCCTCCAAGCAGCTTACTCTTATTAGACCTTGCCTCCAAGCAGCTAACTCTTATTAGTCCTTGCCTCCAAGCAGCTCACTCTTATTAGTCCTTGCCTCCAAGCAGCTCACTCTTATTAGTCCTTGCCTCCAAGCAGCTAACTCTTATTAGTCCTTGCCTCCAAGCAGCTAACTCTTATTAGTCCTTGCCTCCAAGCAGCTTCTTCTTATTAGTCCTTGCCTCCAAGCAGCTCACTCTTATTAGTCCTTGCCTCCAAGCAGCTAACTCTTATTAGTCCTTGCCTCCAAGCAGCTTACTCTTATTAGTCCTTGCCTTCAAGCAGCTAACTCTTATTAGTCCTTGCCTCCAAGCAGCTTCTTTTTATTAGTCCTTGCCTCCAAGCAGCTTCTTCTTATTAGTCCTTGCCTTCAAGCAGCTAACTCTTATTAGACATTGCCTCCAAGCAGCTCACTCTTATTAGTCCTTGCCTCCAAGCAGCTTCTTTTTATTAGTCCTTGCCTCTAAGCAGCTTTCTCATATTAGTCCTTGCCTCCAAGCAGCTAACTCTTTATTAGTCCTTGCCTCCAAGTAGCTTCTTCTTATTAGTCCTTGCCTCCAAGCAGCTTCTTCTTATTAGATCTTCCCTCAAGCAGCTCACTCTTATTAGTCCTTGCCTCCAAGCAGCTCACTCTTATTAGACCTTGCCTCCAAGCAGCTAACTCTTTATTAGTCCTTGCCTCCAAGTAGCTTCTTCTTATTAGTCCTTGCCTCCAAGCAGCTTCTTTTTATTAGTCCTTGCCACCAAGCAGCTTACTCTTATTAGTTCTTGCCTCCAAGTAGCTTACTCTTATTAGTCCTTGCCTCCAAGCAGCTTACTCTTATTAGTCCTTGCCTCCAATCAGCTTACTCTTATTAGTCCTTGCCTCCAAGCAGCTTACTCTTATTAGTCCTTGCCTTCAAGCAGCTTACTCTTATTAGTCCTTGCCTCCAAGCAGTTAACTCTTATTAGTCCTTGCCTCCAAGCAGCTTACTCTTTTTAGACCTTGCCTCCAAGTAGCTTACTCTTATTAGTCCTTGCCTCCAAACAACTTACTCTTATTAGTCCTTGCCTCCAAGCAGCTTACTCTTATTAGTCCTTGCCTCCAAGCAGCTAACTCTTATCAGTCCTTGCCTCCAAGCAGCTAACTCTTATCAGTCCTTGCCTCCAAGCAGCTTACTCTTATTAGTCCTTGCCTCCAATCAGCTAACTCTTATTAGTCCTTGCCTCCAAAAAACTTACTCTTATTAGTCCTTGCCTCCAAGCAGCTTACTCTTATTAGTCCTTGCCTCCAAGCAGCTTACTCTTATTAGTCCTTGCCTCCAAGCAGCTTACTCTTATTAGTCCTTGCCTCCAAGCAGCTTACTCTTATTAGTCCTTGCCTCCAATCAGCTAACTCTTATTAGTCCTTGCCTCCAAACAACTTACTCTTATTAGTCCTTGCCTCCAAGCAGCTTCTTCTTATTAGTCCTTGCCTCCAAGCAGCTTACTCTTATTAGTCCTTGCCTCCAAGCAGCTTACTCTTATTAGTCCTTGCCTCCAAGCAGCTTACTCTTATTAGTCCTTGCCTCCAATCAGCTAACTCTTATTAGTCCTTGCCTCCAAACAACTTACTCTTATTAGTCCTTGCCTCCAAGCAGCTTACTCTTATTAGTCCTTGCCTTCAAGCAGCTTACTCTTATTAGTCCTTGCCTCCAAGCAGTTAACTCTTATTAGTCCTTGCCTCCAAGCAGCTTACTCTTTTTAGACCTTGCCTCCAAGTAGCTTACTCTTATTAGTCCTTGCCTCCAAACAACTTACTCTTATTAGTCCTTGCCTCCAAGCAGCTTACTCTTATTAGTCCTTGCCTCCAAGCAGCTAACTCTTATCAGTCCTTGCCTCTAAGCAGCTAACTCTTATCAGTCCTTGCCTCCAAGCAGCTTACTCTTATTAGTCTTTGCCTCCAATCAGCTAACTCTTATTAGTCCTTGTCTCCAAACAACTTACTCTTATTAGTCCTTGCCTTCAAGCATCTTACTCTTATTAGTCCTTGCCTCCAAGTAGCTTACTCTTATTAGTCCTTGCCTTCAAGCAGCTTACTCTTATTAGTCCTTGCCTCCAAGTAGCTTACTCTTATTAGTCCTTGCCTCCAAGCAGCTTACTCTTATTAGTCCTTGCCTCCAAGCAGCTAACTCCTATTAGTCCTTGCCTCCAAGCAGCTTACTCTTATTAGTCCTTGCCTCCACGTAGCTTACTCTTATTAGTCCTTGCCTCCAAACAACTTACTCTTATTAGTCCTTGCCTCCAAGTAGCTTACTCTTATTAGTCCTTGCCTCCAAGCAGCTTACTCTTATTAGTCCTTGCCTCCAAGCAGCTTACTCTTATTAGTCCTTGCCTCCAAGTAGCTTACTCTTATTAGTCCTTGCCTCCAAGTAGCTAACTCTTATTAGTCCTTGCCTCCAAGCAGCTAACTCTTATTAGTCCTTGCCTCCAAGCAGCTTACTCTTATTAGTCCTTGCCTCCAAGCAGCTTACTCTTATTAGTCCTTGCCTCCAAGCAGCTAACTCTTATTAGTCCTTGCCTCCAAGCAGCTTCTTCTTATTAGTCCTTGCCTCCAAGCAGCTAACTCTTATTAGTCCTTGCCTCCAAGCAGCTTACTCTTATTAGTCCTTGCCTTCAAGCAGCTTACTCTTATTAGTCCCTGCCTCCAAGCAGCTTCTTCTTATTAGTCCTTGCCTCAAAGCAGCTAACTCTTATTAGTCCTTGCCTCCAAGCAGCTTACTCTTATTAGTCCTTGCCTCCAAGCAGCTTACTCTTATTAGTCCTTGCCTCCAAGCAGCTAACTCTTATTAGTCCTTGCCTCCAAGTAGCTAACTCTTATTAGTCCTTGCCTTCAAGCAGCTTACTCTTATTAGTCCTTGCCTCCAAGCAGCTTACTCTTATTAGTCCTTGCCTCCAAGCAGCTAACTCTTATTAGTCCTTGCCTCCAAGCAGCCTACTCTTATTAGTCCTTGCCTCCAAGCAGCCTACTCTTATTAGTCCTTGCCTCCAAGCAGCTTACTCTTATTAGTCCTTGCCTCCAAGCAGCTTACTCTTATTAGTCCTTGCCTCCAAGCAGCTAACTCTTATTAGTCCTTGCCTCCAAGCAGCTTCTTCTTATTAGTCCTTGCCTCCAAGCAGCTTACTCTTATTAGTCCTTGCCTCCAAGCAGCTTACTCTTATCAGTCCTTGCCTCCAAGCAGCTTACTCTTATTAGTCCTTGCCTCCAAGCAGCTTACTCTTATTAGACCTTGCCTCCAAGCAGCTTACTCTTATCAGTCCTTGCCTCCAAGCAGCTAACTCTTATTAGTCCTTGCCTCCAAGCAGCTAACTCTTATTAGTCCTTGCCTCCAAGCAGCTTACTCTTATTAGTCCTTGCCTCCAAGCAGCTAACTCTTATTAGACCTTGCCTCCAAGCAGCTCACTCTTATTAGTCCTTGCCTCCAAGCAGCTTACTCTTATTAGTCCTTGCCTCCAAGCAGCTTACTCTTATTAGACCTTGCCTCCAAGCAGCTAACTCTTATTAGTCCTTGCCTCCAAGCAGCTTACTCTTATTAGACCTTGCCTCCAAGCAGCTTCTTCTTATTAGTCCTTGCCTCCAAGCAGCTTACTCTTATTAGTCCTTGCCTCCAAGCAGCTTACTCTTATCAGTCCTTGCCTCCAAGCAGCTTACTCTTATTAGTCCTTGCCTCCAAGCAGCTTACTCTTATTAGACCTTGCCTCCAAGCAGCTTACTCTTATCAGTCCTTGCCTCCAAGCAGCTAACTCTTATTAGTCCTTGCCTCCAAGCTGCTTACTCTTATTAGTCCTTGCCTCCAAGCAGCTTACTCTTATTAGACCTTGCCTCCAAGCAGCTTACTCTTATTAGACCTTGCCTCCAAGCAGCTAACTCTTATTAGACCTTGCCTCCAAGCAGCTCACTCTTATTAGTCCTTGCCTCCAAGCAGCTTACTCTTATTAGTCCTTGCCTCCAAGCAGCTTACTCTTATTAGACCTTGCCTCCAAGCAGCTAACTCTTATTAGTCCTTGCCTCCAAGCAGCTTACTCTTATTAGACCTTGCCTCCAAGCAGCTTCTTCTTATTAGTCCTTGCCTCCAAGCAGCTAACTCTTATTAGTCCTTGCCTCCAATCAGCTAACTCTTATTAGACCTTGCCTCCAAGCAGCTCACTCTTATTAGACCTTGCCTCCAAGCAGCTCACTCTTATTAGACCTTGCCTCCAAGCAGCTCACTCTTATTAGACCTTGCCTCCAAGTAGCTTACTCTTATTAGTCGTTGCCTCCAAGCAGCTAACTCTTATTAGACCTTGCCTCCAAGTAGCTTACTCTTATTAGTCCTTGCCTCCAAGCAGCTAACTCCTATTAGTCCTTGCCTCCAAGCAGCTTACTCTTATTAGTCCTTGCCTCCAAGTAGCTTACTCTTATTAGTCCTTGCCTCCAAACAACTTACTCTTATTAGTCCTTGCCTCCAAGTAGCTTACTCTTATTAGTCCTTGCCTCCAAGCAGCTTACTCTTATTAGTCCTTGCCTCCAAGCAGCTTACTCTTATTAGTCCTTGCCTCCAAGTAGCTTACTCTTATTAGTCCTTGCCTCCAAGCAGCTTACTCTTATTAGTCCTTGCCTCCAAGCAGCTAACTCTTATTAGTCCTTGCCTCCAAGTAGCTAACTCTTATTAGTCCTTGCCTTCAAGCAGCTTACTCTTATTAGTCCTTGCCTCCAAGCAGCTTACTCTTATTAGTCCTTGCCTCCAAGCAGCTAACTCTTATTAGTCCTTGCCTTCAAGCAGCTTACTCTTATTAGTCCCTGCCTCCAAGCAGCTTCTTCTTATTAGTCCTTGCCTCAAAGCAGCTAACTCTTATTAGTCCTTGCCTCCAAGCAGCTTACTCTTATTAGTCCTTGCCTCCAAGCAGCTTACTCTTATTAGTCCTTGCCTCCAAGCAGCTAACTCTTATTAGTCCTTGCCTCCAAGTAGCTAACTCTTATTAGTCCTTGCCTTCAAGCAGCTTACTCTTATTAGTCCTTGCCTCCAAGCAGCTTACTCTTATTAGTCCTTGCCTCCAAGCAGCTTACTCTTATTAGTCCTTGCCTCCAAGCAGCTAACTCTTATTAGTCCTTGCCTCCAAGCAGCTTCTTCTTATTAGTCCTTGCCTCCAAGCAGCCTACTCTTATTAGTCCTTGCCTCCAAGCAGCCTACTCTTATTAGTCCTTGCCTCCAAGCAGCTTACTCTTATTAGTCCTTGCCTCCAAGCAGCTAACTCTTATTAGTCCTTGCCTCCAAGCAGCTTCTTCTTATTAGTCCTTGCCTCCAAGCAGCTTACTCTTATTAGTCCTTGCCTCCAAGCAGCTTACTCTTATCAGTCCTTGCCTCCAAGCAGCTTACTCTTATTAGTCCTTGCCTCCAAGCAGCTAACTCTTATCAGTCCTTGCCTCCAAGCAGCTAACTCTTATTAGTCCTTGCCTCCAAGCTGCTTACTCTTATTAGTCCTTGCCTCCAAGCAGCTTACTCTTATTAGACCTTGCCTCCAAGCAGCTTACTCTTATTAGACCTTGCCTCCAAGCAGCTAACTCTTATTAGACCTTGCCTCCAAGCAGCTCACTCTTATTAGTCCTTGCCTCCAAGCAGCTTACTCTTATTAGTCCTTGCCTCCAAGCAGCTTACTCTTATTAGACCTTGTCTCCAAGCAGCTTACTCTTATTAGTCCTTGCCTCCAAGCAGCTTACTCTTATTAGACCTTGCCTCCAAGCAGCTAACTCTTATTAGTCCTTGCCTCCAAGCAGCTTACTCTTATTAGACCTTGCCTCCAAGCAGCTTCTTCTTATTAGTCCTTGCCTCCAAGCAGCTTCTTCTTATTAGTCCTTGCCTCCAAGCAGCTAACTCTTATTAGTCCTTGCCTCCAATCAGCTAACTCTTATTAGACCTTGCCTCCAAGCAGCTCACTCTTATTAGACCTTGCCTCCAAGCAGCTCACTCTTATTAGACCTTGCCTCCAAGTAGCTTACTCTTATTAGTCGTTGCCTCCAAGCAGCTCACTCTTATTAGACCTTGCCTCCAAGCAGCTAACTCTTATTAGACCTTGCCTCCAAGTAGCTTACTCTTATTAGTCCTTGCCTCCAAGCAGCTCACTCTTATTAGACCTTGCCTCCAAGTAGCTTACTCTTATTAGTCGTTGCCTCCAAGCAGCTCACTCTTATTAGACCTTGCCTCCAAGCAGCTCACTCTTATTAGACCTTGCCTCCAAGTAGCTAACTCTTATTAGTCCTTGCCTCCAAGCAGCTCACTGTTATTAGTCGTTGCCTCCAAGCAGCTAACTCTTATTAGACCTTGCCTCCAAGCAGCTTACTCTTATTAGACCTTGCCTCCAAGCAGCTAACTCTTATTAGTCCTTGCCTCCAAGCAGCTCACTCTTATTAGTCCTTGCCTCCAAGCAGCTTCTTCTTATTAGTCCTTGCCTCCAAGCAGCTCACTCTTATTAGTCCTTGCCTCCAAGCAGCTAACTCTTATTAGTCCTTGCCTCCAAGCAGCTTACTCTTATTAGTCCTTGCCTTCAAGCAGCTAACTCTTATTAGTCCTTGCCTCCAAGCAGCTTCTTTTTATTAGTCCTTGCCTCCAAGTAGCTTACTCTTATTAGTCGTTGCCTCCAAGCAGCTAACTCTTATTAGACCTTGCCTCCAAGTAGCTTACTCTTATTAGTCCTTGCCTCCAAGCAGCTCACTCTTATTAGACCTTGCCTCCAAGTAGCTTACTCTTATTAGTCGTTGCCTCCAAGCAGCTCACTCTTATTAGACCTTGCCTCCAAGCAGCTCACTCTTATTAGACCTTGCCTCCAAGTAGCTAACTCTTATTAGTCCTTGCCTCCAAGCAGCTCACTGTTATTAGTCGTTGCCTCCAAGCAGCTAACTCTTATTAGACCTTGCCTCCAAGCAGCTTACTCTTATTAGACCTTGCCTCCAAGCAGCTAACTCTTATTAGTCCTTGCCTCCAAGCAGCTCACTCTTATTAGTCCTTGCCTCCAAGCAGCTTCTTCTTATTAGTCCTTGCCTCCAAGCAGCTCACTCTTATTAGTCCTTGCCTCCAAGCAGCTAACTCTTATTAGTCCTTGCCTCCAAGCAGCTTACTCTTATTAGTCCTTGCCTTCAAGCAGCTAACTCTTATTAGTCCTTGCCTCCAAGCAGCTTCTTTTTATTAGTCCTTGCCTCCAAGCAGCTTATTCTTATTAGTCCTTGCCTTCCAGCAGCTAACTCTTATTAGACCTTGCCTCCAAGCAGCTCACTCTTATTAGTCCTTGCCTCCAAGCAGCTTCTTTTTATTAGTCCTTGCCTCTAAGCAGCTTTCTCATATTAGTCCTTGCCTCCAAGCAGCTAACTCTTTATTAGTCCTTGCCTCCAAGTAGCTTCTTCTTATTAGTCCTTGCCTCCAAGCAGCTTCTTCTTATTAGATCTTCCCTCAAGCAGCTCACTCTTATTAGTCCTTGCCTCCAAGCAGCTCACTCTTATTAGACCTTGCCTCCAAGCAGCTAACTCTTTATTAGTCCTTGCCTCCAAGTAGCTTCTTCTTATTAGTCCTTGCCTCCAAGCAGCTTCTTCTTATTAGTCCTTGCCTCCAAGTAGCTTACTCTTATTAGTCCCTGCCTCCAAGCAGCTTACTCTTATTAGTCCTTGCCTCCAAGCAGCTTCTTCTTATTAGTCCTTGCCTCCAAGCAGCTAACTCTTATTAGTCCTTGCCTCCAAGCAGCTTACTCTTATTAGTCCTTGCCTTCAAGCAGCTTACTCTTATTAGTCCCTGCCTCCAAGCAGCTTCTTCTTATTAGTCCTTGCCTCAAAGCAGCTAACTCTTATTAGTCCTTGCCTCCAAGCAGCTTACTCTTATTAGTCCTTGCCTCCAAGCAGCTTACTCTTATTAGTCCTTGCCTCCAAGCAGCTAACTCTTATTAGTCCTTGCCTCCAAGTAGCTAACTCTTATTAGTCCTTGCCTTCAAGCAGCTTACTCTTATTAGTCCTTGCCTCCAAGCAGCTTACTCTTATTAGTCCTTGCCTCCAAGCAGCTAACTCTTATTAGTCCTTGCCTCCAAGCAGCTTCTTCTTATTAGTCCTTGCCTCCAAGCAGCCTACTCTTATTAGTCCTTGCCTCCAAGCAGCTTACTCTTATTAGTCCTTGCCTCCAAGCAGCTTACTCTTATTAGTCCTTGCCTCCAAGCAGCTAACTCTTATTAGTCCTTGCCTCCAAGCAGCTTCTTCTTATTAGTCCTTGCCTCCAAGCAACTTACTCTTATTAGTCCTTGCCTCCAAGCAGCTTACTCTTATTAGTCCTTGCCTCCAAGCAGCTTACTCTTATTAGTCCTTGCCTCCAAGCAGCTAACTCTTATCAGTCCTTGCCTCCAAGCAGCTAACTCTTATTAGTCCTTGCCTCCAAGCTGCTTACTCTTATTAGTCCTTGCCTCCAAGCAGCTTACTCTTATTAGACCTTGCCTCCAAGCAGCTTACTCTTATTAGACCTTGCCTCCAAGCAGCTAACTCTTATTAGACCTTGCCTCCAAGCAGCTCACTCTTATTAGTCCTTGCCTCCAAGCAGCTTACTCATATTAGTCCTTGCCTCCAAGCAGCTTACTCTTATTAGACCTTGTCTCCAAGCAGCTTACTCTTATTAGTCCTTGCCTCCAAGCAGCTTACTCTTATTAGACCTTGCCTCCAAGCAGCTAACTCTTATTAGTCCTTGCCTCCAAGCAGCTTACTCTTATTAGACCTTGCCTCCAAGCAGCTTCTTCTTATTAGTCCTTGCCTCCAAGCAGCTTCTTCTTATTAGTCCTTGCCTCCAAGCAGCTAACTCTTATTAGTCCTTGCCTCCAAGCAGCTAACTCTTATTAGACCTTGCCTCCAAGCAGCTCACTCTTATTAGACCTTGCCTCCAAGCAGCTCACTCTTATTAGTCCTTGCCTCCAAGTAGCTAACTCTTATTAGACCTTGCCTCCAAGTAGCTAACTCTTATTAGACCTTGCCTCCAAGTAGCTAACTCTTATTAGTCGTTGCCTCCAAGCAGCTCACTCTTATTAGACCTTGCCTCCAAGTAGCTTACTCTTATTAGTCCTTGCCTCCAAGCAGCTCACTCTTATTAGACCTTGCCTCCAAGTAGCTTACTCTTATTAGTCGTTGCCTCCAAGCAGCTCACTCTTATTAGACCTTGCCTCCAAGCAGCTCACTCTTATTAGACCTTGCCTCCAAGCAGCTCACTCTTATTAGACCTTGCCTCCAAGTAGCTAACTCTTATTAGTCCTTGCCTCCAAGCAGCTCACTCTTATTAGTCGTTGCCTCCAAGCAGCTAACTCTTATTAGACCTTGCCTCCAAGCAGCTTACTCTTATTAGACCTTGCCTCCAAGCAGCTAACTCTTATTAGTCCTTGCCTCCAAGCAGCTCACTCTTATTAGTCCTTGCCTCCAAGCAGCTCACTCTTATTAGTCCTTGCCTCCAAGCAGCTAACTCTTATTAGTCCTTGCCTCCAAGCAGCTTACTCTTATTAGTCCTTGCCTTCAAGCAGCTTACTCTTATTAGACCTTGCCTCCAAGCAGCTTACTCTTATTAGTCCTTGCCTCCAAGCAGCTCACTCTTATTAGTCGTTGCCTCCAAGCAGCTAACTCTTATTAGACCTTGCCTCCAAGCAGCTTACTCTTATTAGACCTTGCCTCCAAGCAGCTAACTCTTATTAGTCCTTGCCTCCAAGCAGCTCACTCTTATTAGTCCTTGCCTCCAAGCAGCTCACTCTTATTAGTCCTTGCCTCCAAGCAGCTAACTCTTATTAGTCCTTGCCTCCAAGCAGCTAACTCTTATTAGTCCTTGCCTCCAAGCAGCTTCTTCTTATTAGTCCTTGCCTCCAAGCAGCTCACTCTTATTAGTCCTTGCCTCCAAGCAGCTAACTCTTATTAGTCCTTGCCTCCAAGCAGCTTACTCTTATTAGTCCTTGCCTTCAAGCAGCTAACTCTTATTAGTCCTTGCCTCCAAGCAGCTTCTTTTTATTAGTCCTTGCCTCCAAGCAGCTTCTTCTTATTAGTCCTTGCCTTCAAGCAGCTAACTCTTATTAGACCTTGCCTCCAAGCAGCTCACTCTTATTAGTCCTTGCCTCCAAGCAGCTTCTTTTTATTAGTCCTTGCCTCTAAGCAGCTTTCTCATATTAGTCCTTGCCTCCAAGCAGCTAACTCTTTATTAGTCCTTGCCTCCAAGTAGCTTCTTCTTATTAGTCCTTGCCTCCAAGCAGCTTCTTCTTATTAGATCTTCCCTCAAGCAGCTCACTCTTATTAGTCCTTGCCTCCAAGCAGCTCACTCTTATTAGACCTTGCCTCCAAGCAGCTAACTCTTTATTAGTCCTTGCCTCCAAGTAGCTTCTTCTTATTAGTCCTTGCCTCCAAGCAGCTTCTTTTTATTAGTCCTTGCCACCAAGCAGCTTACTCTTATTAGTTCTTGCCTCCAAGTAGCTTACTCTTATTAGTCCTTGCCTCCAAGCAGCTTACTCTTATTAGTCCTTGCCTCCAATCAGCTTACTCTTATTAGTCCTTGCCTCCAAGCAGCTTACTCTTATTAGTCCTTGCCTTCAAGCAGCTTACTCTTATTAGTCCTTGCCTCCAAGCAGTTAACTCTTATTAGTCCTTGCCTCCAAGCAGCTTACTCTTTTTAGACCTTGCCTCCAAGTAGCTTACTCTTATTAGTCCTTGCCTCCAAACAACTTACTCTTATTAGTCCTTGCCTCCAAGCAGCTTACTCTTATTAGTCCTTGCCTCCAAGCAGCTAACTCTTATCAGTCCTTGCCTCCAAGCAGCTAACTCTTATCAGTCCTTGCCTCCAAGCAGCTTACTCTTATTAGTCCTTGCCTCCAATCAGCTAACTCTTATTAGTCCTTGCCTCCAAAAAACTTACTCTTATTAGTCCTTGCCTCCAAGCAGCTTACTCTTATTAGTCCTTGCCTCCAAGCAGCTTACTCTTATTAGTCCTTGCCTCCAAGCAGCTTACTCTTATTAGTCCTTGCCTCCAAGCAGCTTACTCTTATTAGTCCTTGCCTCCAATCAGCTAACTCTTATTAGTCCTTGCCTCCAAACAACTTACTCTTATTAGTCCTTGCCTCCAAGCAGCTTCTTCTTATTAGTCCTTGCCTCCAAGCAGCTTACTCTTATTAGTCCTTGCCTCCAAGCAGCTTACTCTTATTAGTCCTTGCCTCCAAGCAGCTTACTCTTATTAGTCCTTGCCTCCAATCAGCTAACTCTTATTAGTCCTTGCCTCCAAACAACTTACTCTTATTAGTCCTTGCCTCCAAGCAGCTTACTCTTATTAGTCCTTGCCTTCAAGCAGCTTACTCTTATTAGTCCTTGCCTCCAAGCAGTTAACTCTTATTAGTCCTTGCCTCCAAGCAGCTTACTCTTTTTAGACCTTGCCTCCAAGTAGCTTACTCTTATTAGTCCTTGCCTCCAAACAACTTACTCTTATTAGTCCTTGCCTCCAAGCAGCTTACTCTTATTAGTCCTTGCCTCCAAGCAGCTAACTCTTATCAGTCCTTGCCTCTAAGCAGCTAACTCTTATCAGTCCTTGCCTCCAAGCAGCTTACTCTTATTAGTCTTTGCCTCCAATCAGCTAACTCTTATTAGTCCTTGTCTCCAAACAACTTACTCTTATTAGTCCTTGCCTTCAAGCATCTTACTCTTATTAGTCCTTGCCTCCAAGTAGCTTACTCTTATTAGTCCTTGCCTTCAAGCAGCTTACTCTTATTAGTCCTTGCCTCCAAGTAGCTTACTCTTATTAGTCCTTGCCTCCAAGCAGCTTACTCTTATTAGTCCTTGCCTCCAAGCAGCTAACTCCTATTAGTCCTTGCCTCCAAGCAGCTTACTCTTATTAGTCCTTGCCTCCACGTAGCTTACTCTTATTAGTCCTTGCCTCCAAACAACTTACTCTTATTAGTCCTTGCCTCCAAGTAGCTTACTCTTATTAGTCCTTGCCTCCAAGCAGCTTACTCTTATTAGTCCTTGCCTCCAAGCAGCTTACTCTTATTAGTCCTTGCCTCCAAGTAGCTTACTCTTATTAGTCCTTGCCTCCAAGTAGCTAACTCTTATTAGTCCTTGCCTCCAAGCAGCTAACTCTTATTAGTCCTTGCCTCCAAGCAGCTTACTCTTATTAGTCCTTGCCTCCAAGCAGCTTACTCTTATTAGTCCTTGCCTCCAAGCAGCTAACTCTTATTAGTCCTTGCCTCCAAGCAGCTTCTTCTTATTAGTCCTTGCCTCCAAGCAGCTAACTCTTATTAGTCCTTGCCTCCAAGCAGCTTACTCTTATTAGTCCTTGCCTTCAAGCAGCTTACTCTTATTAGTCCCTGCCTCCAAGCAGCTTCTTCTTATTAGTCCTTGCCTCAAAGCAGCTAACTCTTATTAGTCCTTGCCTCCAAGCAGCTTACTCTTATTAGTCCTTGCCTCCAAGCAGCTTACTCTTATTAGTCCTTGCCTCCAAGCAGCTAACTCTTATTAGTCCTTGCCTCCAAGTAGCTAACTCTTATTAGTCCTTGCCTTCAAGCAGCTTACTCTTATTAGTCCTTGCCTCCAAGCAGCTTACTCTTATTAGTCCTTGCCTCCAAGCAGCTAACTCTTATTAGTCCTTGCCTCCAAGCAGCCTACTCTTATTAGTCCTTGCCTCCAAGCAGCCTACTCTTATTAGTCCTTGCCTCCAAGCAGCTTACTCTTATTAGTCCTTGCCTCCAAGCAGCTTACTCTTATTAGTCCTTGCCTCCAAGCAGCTAACTCTTATTAGTCCTTGCCTCCAAGCAGCTTCTTCTTATTAGTCCTTGCCTCCAAGCAGCTTACTCTTATTAGTCCTTGCCTCCAAGCAGCTTACTCTTATCAGTCCTTGCCTCCAAGCAGCTTACTCTTATTAGTCCTTGCCTCCAAGCAGCTTACTCTTATTAGACCTTGCCTCCAAGCAGCTTACTCTTATCAGTCCTTGCCTCCAAGCAGCTAACTCTTATTAGTCCTTGCCTCCAAGCAGCTAACTCTTATTAGTCCTTGCCTCCAAGCAGCTTACTCTTATTAGTCCTTGCCTCCAAGCAGCTAACTCTTATTAGACCTTGCCTCCAAGCAGCTCACTCTTATTAGTCCTTGCCTCCAAGCAGCTTACTCTTATTAGTCCTTGCCTCCAAGCAGCTTACTCTTATTAGACCTTGCCTCCAAGCAGCTAACTCTTATTAGTCCTTGCCTCCAAGCAGCTTACTCTTATTAGACCTTGCCTCCAAGCAGCTTCTTCTTATTAGTCCTTGCCTCCAAGCAGCTTACTCTTATTAGTCCTTGCCTCCAAGCAGCTTACTCTTATCAGTCCTTGCCTCCAAGCAGCTTACTCTTATTAGTCCTTGCCTCCAAGCAGCTTACTCTTATTAGACCTTGCCTCCAAGCAGCTTACTCTTATCAGTCCTTGCCTCCAAGCAGCTAACTCTTATTAGTCCTTGCCTCCAAGCTGCTTACTCTTATTAGTCCTTGCCTCCAAGCAGCTTACTCTTATTAGACCTTGCCTCCAAGCAGCTTACTCTTATTAGACCTTGCCTCCAAGCAGCTAACTCTTATTAGACCTTGCCTCCAAGCAGCTCACTCTTATTAGTCCTTGCCTCCAAGCAGCTTACTCTTATTAGTCCTTGCCTCCAAGCAGCTTACTCTTATTAGACCTTGCCTCCAAGCAGCTAACTCTTATTAGTCCTTGCCTCCAAGCAGCTTACTCTTATTAGACCTTGCCTCCAAGCAGCTTCTTCTTATTAGTCCTTGCCTCCAAGCAGCTAACTCTTATTAGTCCTTGCCTCCAATCAGCTAACTCTTATTAGACCTTGCCTCCAAGCAGCTCACTCTTATTAGACCTTGCCTCCAAGCAGCTCACTCTTATTAGACCTTGCCTCCAAGCAGCTCACTCTTATTAGACCTTGCCTCCAAGTAGCTTACTCTTATTAGTCGTTGCCTCCAAGCAGCTAACTCTTATTAGACCTTGCCTCCAAGTAGCTTACTCTTATTAGTCCTTGCCTCCAAGCAGCTAACTCCTATTAGTCCTTGCCTCCAAGCAGCTTACTCTTATTAGTCCTTGCCTCCAAGTAGCTTACTCTTATTAGTCCTTGCCTCCAAACAACTTACTCTTATTAGTCCTTGCCTCCAAGTAGCTTACTCTTATTAGTCCTTGCCTCCAAGCAGCTTACTCTTATTAGTCCTTGCCTCCAAGCAGCTTACTCTTATTAGTCCTTGCCTCCAAGTAGCTTACTCTTATTAGTCCTTGCCTCCAAGCAGCTTACTCTTATTAGTCCTTGCCTCCAAGCAGCTAACTCTTATTAGTCCTTGCCTCCAAGTAGCTAACTCTTATTAGTCCTTGCCTTCAAGCAGCTTACTCTTATTAGTCCTTGCCTCCAAGCAGCTTACTCTTATTAGTCCTTGCCTCCAAGCAGCTAACTCTTATTAGTCCTTGCCTTCAAGCAGCTTACTCTTATTAGTCCCTGCCTCCAAGCAGCTTCTTCTTATTAGTCCTTGCCTCAAAGCAGCTAACTCTTATTAGTCCTTGCCTCCAAGCAGCTTACTCTTATTAGTCCTTGCCTCCAAGCAGCTTACTCTTATTAGTCCTTGCCTCCAAGCAGCTAACTCTTATTAGTCCTTGCCTCCAAGTAGCTAACTCTTATTAGTCCTTGCCTTCAAGCAGCTTACTCTTATTAGTCCTTGCCTCCAAGCAGCTTACTCTTATTAGTCCTTGCCTCCAAGCAGCTTACTCTTATTAGTCCTTGCCTCCAAGCAGCTAACTCTTATTAGTCCTTGCCTCCAAGCAGCTTCTTCTTATTAGTCCTTGCCTCCAAGCAGCCTACTCTTATTAGTCCTTGCCTCCAAGCAGCCTACTCTTATTAGTCCTTGCCTCCAAGCAGCTTACTCTTATTAGTCCTTGCCTCCAAGCAGCTAACTCTTATTAGTCCTTGCCTCCAAGCAGCTTCTTCTTATTAGTCCTTGCCTCCAAGCAGCTTACTCTTATTAGTCCTTGCCTCCAAGCAGCTTACTTTTATCAGTCCTTGCCTCCAAGCAGCTTACTCTTATTAGTCCTTGCCTCCAAGCAGCTAACTCTTATCAGTCCTTGCCTCCAAGCAGCTAACTCTTATTAGTCCTTGCCTCCAAGCTGCTTACTCTTATTAGTCCTTGCCTCCAAGCAGCTTACTCTTATTAGACCTTGCCTCCAAGCAGCTTACTCTTATTAGACCTTGCCTCCAAGCAGCTAACTCTTATTAGACCTTGCCTCCAAGCAGCTCACTCTTATTAGTCCTTGCCTCCAAGCAGCTTACTCTTATTAGTCCTTGCCTCCAAGCAGCTTACTCTTATTAGACCTTGTCTCCAAGCAGCTTACTCTTATTAGTCCTTGCCTCCAAGCAGCTTACTCTTATTAGACCTTGCCTCCAAGCAGCTAACTCTTATTAGTCCTTGCCTCCAAGCAGCTTACTCTTATTAGACCTTGCCTCCAAGCAGCTTCTTCTTATTAGTCCTTGCCTCCAAGCAGCTTCTTCTTATTAGTCCTTGCCTCCAAGCAGCTAACTCTTATTAGTCCTTGCCTCCAATCAGCTAACTCTTATTAGACCTTGCCTCCAAGCAGCTCACTCTTATTAGACCTTGCCTCCAAGCAGCTCACTCTTATTAGACCTTGCCTCCAAGTAGCTTACTCTTATTAGTCGTTGCCTCCAAGCAGCTCACTCTTATTAGACCTTGCCTCCAAGCAGCTAACTCTTATTAGACCTTGCCTCCAAGTAGCTTACTCTTATTAGTCCTTGCCTCCAAGCAGCTCACTCTTATTAGACCTTGCCTCCAAGTAGCTTACTCTTATTAGTCGTTGCCTCCAAGCAGCTCACTCTTATTAGACCTTGCCTCCAAGCAGCTCACTCTTATTAGACCTTGCCTCCAAGTAGCTAACTCTTATTAGTCCTTGCCTCCAAGCAGCTCACTGTTATTAGTCGTTGCCTCCAAGCAGCTAACTCTTATTAGACCTTGCCTCCAAGCAGCTTACTCTTATTAGACCTTGCCTCCAAGCAGCTAACTCTTATTAGTCCTTGCCTCCAAGCAGCTCACTCTTATTAGTCCTTGCCTCCAAGCAGCTTCTTCTTATTAGTCCTTGCCTCCAAGCAGCTCACTCTTATTAGTCCTTGCCTCCAAGCAGCTAACTCTTATTAGTCCTTGCCTCCAAGCAGCTTACTCTTATTAGTCCTTGCCTTCAAGCAGCTAACTCTTATTAGTCCTTGCCTCCAAGCAGCTTCTTTTTATTAGTCCTTGCCTCCAAGTAGCTTACTCTTATTAGTCGTTGCCTCCAAGCAGCTAACTCTTATTAGACCTTGCCTCCAAGTAGCTTACTCTTATTAGTCCTTGCCTCCAAGCAGCTCACTCTTATTAGACCTTGCCTCCAAGTAGCTTACTCTTATTAGTCGTTGCCTCCAAGCAGCTCACTCTTATTAGACCTTGCCTCCAAGCAGCTCACTCTTATTAGACCTTGCCTCCAAGTAGCTAACTCTTATTAGTCCTTGCCTCCAAGCAGCTCACTGTTATTAGTCGTTGCCTCCAAGCAGCTAACTCTTATTAGACCTTGCCTCCAAGCAGCTTACTCTTATTAGACCTTGCCTCCAAGCAGCTAACTCTTATTAGTCCTTGCCTCCAAGCAGCTCACTCTTATTAGTCCTTGCCTCCAAGCAGCTTCTTCTTATTAGTCCTTGCCTCCAAGCAGCTCACTCTTATTAGTCCTTGCCTCCAAGCAGCTAACTCTTATTAGTCCTTGCCTCCAAGCAGCTTACTCTTATTAGTCCTTGCCTTCAAGCAGCTAACTCTTATTAGTCCTTGCCTCCAAGCAGCTTCTTTTTATTAGTCCTTGCCTCCAAGCAGCTTATTCTTATTAGTCCTTGCCTTCCAGCAGCTAACTCTTATTAGACCTTGCCTCCAAGCAGCTCACTCTTATTAGTCCTTGCCTCCAAGCAGCTTCTTTTTATTAGTCCTTGCCTCTAAGCAGCTTTCTCATATTAGTCCTTGCCTCCAAGCAGCTAACTCTTTATTAGTCCTTGCCTCCAAGTAGCTTCTTCTTATTAGTCCTTGCCTCCAAGCAGCTTCTTCTTATTAGATCTTCCCTCAAGCAGCTCACTCTTATTAGTCCTTGCCTCCAAGCAGCTCACTCTTATTAGACCTTGCCTCCAAGCAGCTAACTCTTTATTAGTCCTTGCCTCCAAGTAGCTTCTTCTTATTAGTCCTTGCCTCCAAGCAGCTTCTTTTTATTAGTCCTTGCCTCCAAGCAGCTTACTCTTATTAGTCCTTGCCTCCAAGTAGCTTACTCTTATTAGTCCTTGCCTCCAATCAGCTAACTCTTATTAGTCCTTGCCTCCAAACAACTTACTCTTATTAGTCCTTGCCTCCAAGCAGCTTACTCTTATTAGTCCTTGCCTTCAAGCAGCTTACTCTTATTAGTCCTTGCCTCCAAGCAGTTAACTCTTATTAGTCCTTGCCTCCAAGCAGCTTACTCTTTTTAGACCTTGCCTCCAAGTAGCTTACTCTTATTAGTCCTTGCCTCCAAACAACTTACTCTTATTAGTCCTTGCCTCCAAGCAGCTTACTCTTATTAGTCCTTGCCTCCAAGCAGCTAACTCTTATCAGTCCTTGCCTCCAAGCAGCTAACTCTTATCAGTCCTTGCCTCCAAGCAGCTTACTCTTATTAGTCCTTGCCTCCAATCAGCTTACTCTTATTAGTCCTTGCCTCCAAACAACTTACTCTTATTAGTCCTTGCCTTCAAGCAGCTTACTCTTATTAGTCTTTGCCTCCAAGTAGCTTACTCTTATTAGTCCTTGCCTTCAAGCAGCTTACTCTTATTAGTCCTTGCCTCCAAGTAGCTTACTCTTATTAGTCCTTGCCTCCAAGCAGCTTACTCTTATTAGTCCTTGCCTCCAAGCAGCTAACTCCTATTAGTCCTTGCCTCCAAGCAGCTTACTCTTATTAGTCCTTGTCTCCAAACAACTTACTCTTATTAGTCCTTGCCTCCAAGTAGCTTACTCTTATTAGTCCTTGCCTCCAAGCAGCTTACTCTTATTAGTCCTTGCCTCCAAGCAGCTTACTCTTATTAGTCCTTGCCTCCAAGTAGCTTACTCTTATTAGTCCTTGCCTCCAAGTAGCTTACTCTTATTAGTCCTTGCCTCCAAGCAGCTTACTCTTATTAGTCCTTGCCTCCAAGTAGCTTACTCTTATTAGTCCTTGCCTCCAAGTAGCTAACTCTTATTAGTCCTTGCCTCCAAGCAGCTAACTCTTATTAGTCCTTGCCTCCAAGTAGCTAACTCTTATTAGTCGTTGCCTCCAAGCAGCTAACTCTTATTAGTCCTTGCCTCCAAACAACTTACTCTTATTAGTCCTTGCCTTCAAGGAAACCCCTGATCTAGGCCTTTTAGGCTGGCCATACGTGGTCGAATTTCGAAATAATTTTCTTTTGAAAATCAGAAAATTTGTGCGTTTTGTGATCCGATGGCGCCTCCATTGATTTCGAAAATTCGACCAACCAAGCCTTCAATTTCACCTCCATGTTGCTACAGAAAAGAATTTTCGTGGCTGGGAATCTTCCTTTCTTTCCGGGAATTTTCTTTTCTTGCACATGCGCATTTCTTTTTCGATTGCATTTCTCGCACGATTCTCCCATCATTGATTAGAAAATCGTTCACTTTTCAAACAATTTCCAACATGTCCAATTACTCAAATTCGATGGCCGCACGAAAATCGGCCTTTGCTGCAGCCCACTGATGGTGCGAAATACGAACGAAAATTCTTGGATAAGATTTTTGAAAGAAAATTCTTTTGAAATTCAACCCGTGTATGGCCAGCCTTACTCTATATAGTTACATAGTAGGTGAGGTGAGTATATGTCAGTATTACATTGTATATCCCTGTATGTTGCGGTCGTTCAGGTGATTGTCTAATAGTTTCTTGAAGCTATCAATGCTCCCCGCTGAGACCACCGCCTGTGGAAGGGAATTCCACATCCTTGCCGCTCTTACAGTAAAGAACCCTCTACGTAGTTTAAGGTTAAACCTCTTTTCTTCTAATTGTAATGAGTGGCCACGAGTCTTATTAAACTCTCTTCTGCGAAAAAGTTTTATCCCTATTGTGGGGTCACCAGTACAGTATTTGTATATTGTGGGGTCACCAGTCCGGTATTTGTATATTGTGGGGTCACCAGTACAGTATTTGTAAATTGAAATCATATCCCCTCTCAAGCGTCTCTTCTCCAGAGAGAATAAGTTCAGAGCTCACAACCTTTCCTCATAACTAAGATCCTCCAGACCCTTTATTAGCTTTGTTGCCCTTCGTTGTACTCGCTCCATTTCCAGTACATCCTTCCTGAGGACTGGTGCCCAGAACTGCACAGCATACTCCAGGTGCGGCCAGACCAGAGTCTTGTAGAGCGGGAGAATTATCATTTTATCTCTGGAGTTGATCCCCTTTTTAATGCCAATATTCTGTTTGCTTTGTTAGCAGCAGCTTGGCATTGCATGCCATTGCTGAGCCTATCATCTACTAGGACCCCCAGGTCCTTTTCCATCCTAGATCCCCCCAGAGGTTCTCCCCCCAGTCTATAGATTGCATTCAGATTTTTGCCACCCAAATGCATTATTTTGCATTTTTCTACATTGAACCTCATTTGCCATGTAGTTGCCCCTCCCCCATTCATTTGTTCAGATCTTCTAGTAAGGTTTCCACATCCTGCGGAGAAGTTATTGCCCTGCTTAGCTTAGTATTGTCCACAAATACAGAGATTGAACTGTTTATCCCATCTGGAGGTCCAATAGCTGTCTGTTCTATACAGAGGAAGCATGTTCAATGACCCCTGGGGAGGGTGGAGTGTGGGGGGGGGTAATAGCTTCGGCACTATACTACCCTTGCTTGAGAAAACCCAACGTCATGGCACCTTCTCATCCACCAACAACTTCACCTTCCACCATCGAGGTCTACAAGGTACTGTGCCACACCATGCCATGCACAATGAAATGCTCTGTCACTCTTGACCAAAGAAACCAACCAATCACAGGAAGGGCAGGACGAAACGTCTTTGGCAACATGTCCTTAAGTGCTGATTTAGAAATATTCTATCACAGTATGTATTCTTTACTCAAAAAAAGTCATTTTTATAGCTTTTAGCCTTCTCCAAGTTCCTTTTTTTTTTACTGCTGTGATCTTCTGACTTCCTGTTAGAGCAGTGGTTCTCAACCTTACTAGTGCCATGACCCCTGGATAAAATTTCCCAAGTTGTGGGGACCCCTAACAGTAAAATTATTTTCGTAGCGTGGGTGTGTCAGCACCCAAGGCAAGACAAGTAATTTGCGCCCCTAACCCACTGATATTTAGCGCTACCTGATTCCCTACCACTCGTACAGTATTAAAACCCCTTATGGTACATTTTAGGATGTACCACTCTTTCTCTTTGTTCTCTTTCTTTCCGTTTCATCCCTCACTATCCTAATTCCCCCCCCCCCCATCTCTCTCTCACTCTATCTAGTCGTCTTTCTTGTTCTTTCTCTGATTCTTTCTCTCCCTTTTTCTTTGTTCCTCCCCCTCTTTTCCGCTCCCTTCCATGCATTCTATATTTTTATTCCTACTTACTCCATGGTGGGGGGAGTTGGGATGAGTGGCAATGCTGGTGGAGAGTTGGGATGAGTGGCAATGCTGGTGGAGAGTTGGGATGAGTGGCAATGCTGGTGGAGAGTTGGGATAAGTGGCAGTGCTGGTGGAGAGTTGGGATGAGTGGCAATGCTGGTGGAGAGTTGGGATGAGTGGCAATGCTGGTGGAGAGTTGGGATGAGTGGCAATGCTGGTGGAGAGTTGGGATGAGTGGCAATGCTGGTGGAGAGTTGAGATGAGTGGCAATGCTGGTGGAGAGTTGGGATGAGTGGCAATGCTGGTGGGGAGTTGGGATGAGTGGCAATGCTGGTGGAGAGTTGGGATGAGTGGCAATGCTGGTGGAGAGTTGGGATGAGTGGCAATGCTGGTGGAGAGTTGAGATGAGTGGCAATGCTGGTGGAGAGTTGGGATGAATGGCAATGCTAGTGGAGAGTTGAGATGAGTGGCAATGCTGGTGGAGAGTTGGGATGAGTGGCAATGCTAGTGGAGAGTTGAGATGAGTGGCAATGCTGGTGGAGAGTTGGGATGAGTGGCAATGCTGGTGGGGAGTTGGGATGAGTGGCAATGCTGGTGGAGAGTTGGGATGAGTGGCAGTGCTGGTGGAGAAATGGGATGAGTGGCAATGCTGGTGGAGAGTTGGGATGAGTGGCAATGCTGGTGGAGAGTTGGAATGAGTGGCAATGCTGGTGGAGAGTTGGGATGAGTGGCAGTGCTGGTGGGTAGTTGAGATGAGTGGCAATGCTGGTGGAGAGTTGGGATGAGTGGCAATGCTGGTGGGGAGTTGGGATGAGTGGCAATGCTGGTGGAGAGTTGGGATGAGTGGCAATGCTAGTGGAGAGTTGGGATGAGTGGCAATGCTGGTGGAGAGTTGAGATGAGTGGCAATGCTGGTGGAGAGTTGGGATGAGTGGCAATGCTGGTGGGGAGTTGGGATGAGTGGCAATGCTGGTGGAGAGTTGGGATGAGTGGCAATGCTAGTGGAGAGTTGGGATGAGTGGCAATGCTGGTGGAGAGTTGAGATGAGTGGCAATGCTGGTGGAGAGTTGGGATGAGTGGCAATGCTGGTGGAGAGTTGGGATGAGTGGCAATGCTGGTGGAGAGTTGAGATGAGTGGCAATGCTGGTGGAGAGTTGGGATGAGTGGCAATACTAGTGGACAGTTGGGATGAGTGGCAATGCTGGTGGAGAGTTGGGATGAGTGGCAATGCTGGTGGGGAGTTGGGATGAGTGGCAATGCTGGTGGAGAGTTGGGATGAGTGGCAGTGCTGGTGGAGAGATGGGATGAGTGGCAATGCTGGTGGAGAGTTGGGATGAGTGGCAATGCTGGTGGAGAGTTGGGATGAGTGGCAATGCTGGTGGAGAGTTGGGATGAGTGGCAATGCTGGTGGAGAGTTGGGATGAGTGGCAATGCTGGTGGAGAGTTGGGAGGAGTGGCAATGCTGGTGGAGAGTTGGGATGAGTGGCAATGCTAGTGGAGAGTTGGGATCAGTGGCAATGCTGGTGGAGAGTTGAGATGAGTGGCAATGCTGGTGGAGAGTTGGGATGAGTGGCAATGCTGGTGGGGAGTTGGGATGAGTGGCAATGCTGGTGGAGAGTTGGGATGAGTGGCAATGCTAGTGGAGAGTTGGGATGAGTGGCAGTGCTGGTGGGGAGTTGAGATGAGTGGCAATGCTGGTGGAGAGTTGGGATGAGTGGCAATGCTGGTGGGGAGTTGGGATGAGTGGCAATGCTGGTGCAGAGTTGGGATGAGTGGCAATGCTAGTGGAGAGTTGGGATGAGTGGCAATGCTGGTGGAGAGTTGAGATGAGTGGCAATGCTGGTGGAGAGTTGGGATGAGTGGCAATGCTGGTGGGGAGTTGGGATGAGTGGCAATGCTGGTGGGGAGTTGGGATGAGTGGCAATGCTGGTGGAGAGTTGGGATGAGTGGCAATGCTAGTGGAGAGTTGGGATGAGTGGCAATGCTGGTGGAGAGTTGAGATGAGTGGCAATGCTGGTGGAGAGTTGGGATGAGTGGCAATGCTGGTGGAGAGTTGGGATGAGTGGCAATGCTGGTGGAGAGTTGGGATGAGTGGCAATGCTAGTGGAGAGTTGGGATGAGTGGCAATGCTGGTGGGGAGTTGGGATGAGTGGCAATGCTGGTGGAGAGTTGGGATGAGTGGCAATGCTGGTGGAGAGTTGGGATGAGTGGCAATGCTAGTGGAGAGTTGGGATGAGTGGCAATGCTGGTGGAGAGTTGGGATGAGTGGCAATGCTGGTGGAGAGTTGGGATGAGTGGCAATGCTGGTGGAGAGTTGGGATGAGTGGCAATGCTGGTGGAGAGTTGGGATGAGTGGCAATGCTAGTGGAGAGTTGGGATGAGTGGCAGTGCTGGTGGGGAGTTGGGATGAGTGGCAGTGCTGGTGGGGGATGGGATCAGTGGCAGTGCTCGGGGGAGTTCTGATCATCCAACTTAGGTGCTCTTGATGAAGGTCATCTGCTGATCTGAAAACTGTAGTGGGGACTTTTAATGGCAACTATAATCACAGGTAGTGTTACTCACTGTGTCTCCGACTTTGTGGTGTCTCGCAGCAGTGACACCTATGCCAAAATCAGAAGATAGGGTCTCCTCCAGCCCCTCCTTCACATTCTTCACCAGTCAGCTGGCTTCTAGTCTCTGACCCCCAGCCATGCTATGAACTGAATGGGCGAAGAGGCTGGGTGGGCGACCACGGGCTCCAGGAACAGCCCAGCTGGGCGGCCACGAAAAGTCTGGGAGAGCGGTGCAGGCTTCAGGAACAGCCCAAGATTCGGTGACCCCTGGCAAATCGCCATTCGACCCCCGAGGGGGTCCCGACCCCCAGGTTGAGAACCACTGTGTTAGAGGGTGTCTACGTTCATTCTCAATGGTCCTACTTGCTTGCTCCAGAGATGGACTCTGGTCTGTAAATGATGGGATTTGTAGTACTGCACAACGCCGACAACACATTTCATTGAAAATGAACAAATTTTTGAAAAACTCATATCTTCTTGGGCATGGCATCTGAGACACAGACAAGACAGGTGGATCGGATGGAGTTTTCCTTTAAGGCTGCCAAACGTGCCGGAAAAATCGATCGAGCCTGGCGCTGGATGTAAACAGACATAATTGAGCATTTATAAGAACAAAATGAGATGGTTTGAGGAGAGAATGCTCACAAAATTACAGATTCAGTGGTCTCATTTGCATGTCATTACCCACCATCCCTCACGGGCTCCGCTCAAAGGCACAGTAATAGGACTGGGAATAGGAGTTTGAGAAAGTGGCGCAGACCGAGCGCGAGCGTGGCTGTAATTACCGTTTCGAGGGCCCTCCAGCCTGGAAAGTAATAAGTGATTGTAAACGGCTGCTCGCGGGATGAGGAAGGGAACCAGAGGTATGTCAAGTGTGTAGACGATACGAGCCATTTGAATTTTTTATCTCTTCGCGGACCACTTCTTAAGAAACTCATTAGCACTTGACAGAGGACAGGAGACCTATTCAGAGACTCTACAATGGTGACGAGACGACGATTGACATATAGTTTATGCCCAGGTGGTGGGAAGTGGCTGCAAGATGAGCAAATCAAGTAAATTAACATACAGCATCTGAGACCTGCCATATTTCACGTGGTTACTGTACCGGGCCCGGTGTATTTGTGAAGACATGGCAACTAAGGCGATCGTCCTAGTCCTCAACAATCACATATGTACTATATTGTCAAAAGTATTGGGACACCTGCCTTTCCACACACATGAACTTTAATGGCATCCTAATCTTAGTCCGGAGGGTTCAATATTGAGTTGAAGTTATCAAGTTCCTCCACCCCAAACTCCACCATCCATGTCTCTATGGACCTTGCTTTGTGTACTGGTACAGACCATTTGGTGGAGGGGGGGGGATTATGGAGTAGGGGGGGGTTATGGTGTGGGGGGTGGAGGGGGATTATGGTGTGGGGTTGTTTTTCAGGGGTTGGGCTTGGCTCCTCAGGGGTTGGGATTGGCCTCTTAGTTCCAGTGAATGGAACTCTTAAGGCGTCAGCATAACAAGACATTTTGGACAATTTCATGCTCCCAACTTTGTGAGAACAGTTTGGGGACGGCCCCTTCCTGTTCCAACATGACTGCCCACCAGTGCACAAAGCAAGGTCCAGGAAGACATGGATGAGCGAGTTTGAGGTGGAGGAACTTGACTGGCCTGCACAGAGTCCTGACCTCAACCCCATAGAACACCTTTGGAATGAATTAGACTGCGAGACAGGCCTTCTCGTCCAACATCAGTGCCTGACTATAACAAATGCTCTTCTAGAAGAATGGTCAAACATTCCCATAGACACCCTCCTAAACCTTGTGAACGGCCTTCCCAGAAGAGGTGAAGCTGTTATAGCTGCAAAGGGCGGAGCCAACTCAATATTGAACCCTCCGGACTAAGACTGGGATGTCATTAAAGGTCATGTGTGTGTAAAGGCAGGTGTCCCAATACTTTTGACAATATAGTGCATTTTTGGGTTCTGCTCATTGGATGGGGTCTTGATAGTGGTGGGTACAGCTTTAATAGCTATTTCCAGCAGAACAGTTAAGATTGGCCTAGTTGTAAGGTACCCCCCCCCCATGTTGGGGGCTGTGGCCTGATATGGTTGTGGAGGAAAAGCGCATGCTCACCCCCCCTTTCATGCTCTTTTTACCTGTCTTTTGGGCTATGCTTGGCCTAATGCATTTTCTGGAACCCCTCAAGGTGTGTTGGTAAGCGCTGGGTGAGCGAGGTGTGTCATCTTCAGGTGTGCCGGGAAATCACAAGACAATATAGCGGCTCCTCTGGGGGCAGCACTACATATGTAATCTGAGCTTGAGCTGTTGAGCCCTGTAACCACATAGCTATTTCCAGTTAAGATTAGCCTAGTTGCAAGGTACCCCCCATGCTGGGAGCATGTGGCCTGATATGGTTAAGGAAAGGCATGTGCCCTCCCCCCATTCATGGCCACACTCTTATAAATTGTCTAGTATGGATTCTTAGAGGGACTTCACACTTTTATTTTATTTTGCATGGATTCCCCTTTAAAACCCATACCAGATTTAAAGGGCATAGAATTGGGCGGGGGGGGTTATCTTATGCCATTTTTTTTGGTGCTATTTTTGCATGGGGTCCCCCTTACAATTTATACCAGACCCCCTGGTTTGAATTGGGGAACACCATGCCATGTTTTCAAACGATCCCGCCCCTTTTCTTCTATGGGCGGGGATTCTCAGCCATGTGAGCCAATGGGTGACCTCACTGGTTGTTAAGGATTTACTGCCCTCTATCCATTCTCTGTGCCTTTACTCTGCTGCGCCCGGGGCAGCT